>NC_069493.1:2947341-2952341 GCF_026875155.1 Cherax quadricarinatus
ATAAACCCTAGAATGTCAGTGCATCATTCAAAGAACTGTCTGTCTTATTTCCATTAGGGTCCTCAATCTTGTCCCCAGGATTTGCAACCACACCAATCGACTTAACACCCATGGTACCAATTTGCTTGCTAGGTGAATGGGGTACCTATTTGCTTGCTAGTGTGAACGGGGGACAACAGGCGTTGTTTGAACCCTTGTGAGGAACGAACCACGGACATGTGTGATGCGAGGAGCATTTGCCCTACCAAGCCCCAGGTCACAATGGTTTACTTTACACTCTAATGTGCAATTTTTATGGCTTTACAGTTTAAAAGGAAAAGTATCACTGTTAAAAAACCTAAAACAGTTACGTGCTCGTGGAAGGATGTTCAGGGAAACGACACGCTGGAGATACATCATGAATTCATACTGGAAGGAGCAGTTCAAAGACTGTTGGAGTTTACCATGCAATAATCCCCTCGAGAAGAAAGAAGATGCCTGAGAAGGACTTCAACTTCATCTCTGATAACACTCCCATGTGCATACAAAAGTGATTGATGACCATCCAACTGCTCTACGAGATATTAAAACAAGAAAAAACCCCTTATTGACAACGGGAACTTCAAGATCACATTATGGTTTCTGTGCCTAAATTCTTTGCCACATGAAAAGGGCACGAAAAAAAGGGGCAAGAAATTGAACTTATGTGAAAGTCACTTTAACCTGGAAAGTAAGATATACTTTTTATTTTTGTTAACAGTAAATTCTTAGATTTTACAGACTGATTGCATAAGACTGAATCCGTCATAAGTTTAACTCTACATATCAGAATATGTTGTCATATGATAAATAGTAATTAAATAAGTATTGCACTGAATAAGTTAATTAACAGATAATTACTGTAACTAAATACCAGTATTGAAAAGTCAGTAAATGAATGCAAGTTACAGGACTTGCCGTCTTCATGCTGGGTAATTATCTTAAGTTTCATCTCCAAAGTAATTGTTTTTGCATTATCGTAAAGTTGAAATATCATAAGTGAAATATATTTTTCGACTTTAAACTTCCCGATTTTTTAAATTTTGCAGGACGGCACTTCTGAAGGTAGAGACATTAATTTAACGATTTATGTAAGAACGTTCAAACGTGGATTACAAGGAACACAGTGAAACTGGCAGAAACGGCAGAGTTACTCCTTAGATGAAGAAACAGGTAATTCATATTGAATTGAATTCAAGAATCTTTAACATATTACAGACTCCGCATATACCGCAGAAGCCCCGGCACAACAGCCGGGCCCTGATATTACAGCACCTTTTTGCAGCATTCCATGTTTTCATTGGCTTCAACTGACTCATTTTCAATGTGTTCCACCGCTGGTGAAACTCAAATGAACCGCTCATTAAGTCCCAAAAACCATATGCTCCTTACAACATCCGTAATCATGTCTGTGGATGCCTCCACTCACTCTTATCTAACATGCCCACACATGCCTTCTGGATGTTTTAAACAAAAGTTATTTCTTCTGTGATGCCACAAAATGGATTTTACATACATTTAAAAATATTTGTTACATTAAGACATAAGAATATCACTGGATGTCACATTAATGAAAGCGGGAGAAATTCCCACGTGACTCTGACAAACTTCATGAACTTTTATTATATGCATGGGACTTACTAAATGGGCTGATTGTAACATGTGATCAGTGTAAATTTCAGTGTGCAAAATGGCATGGTGTCTGCACCTTAGGATGTGAACACATACAGACAAAACAGAAACATGGATGCACGGGGCTCCCAATCACAAGCTGTAATTGAGGTCTGATGCTCTTCACGGTTCAAGCTTTCATCCATATTTTCTGTTTATTCGATATTACAAGTTACTACAAGTTAATCCAAGGGCCACATTAGAACGAAATAGTTTAAGTGAACTTTTGGACATTTGAGGAAGTTGAAGCATTGAGTGGAACAGTCTGCTCGAGTAGGATATTGAAGGCTAGAACCTTGAAGGTTAGGTTCATGATAGGTAGGAGAAATATATGAAAGAGAGGGGGTTGGACTTGAGTGGATAGCATGGGAGTAAATAGAAAAGTCAGAGCTTTATTGTTAAAGTAGCACTGAAAGTGGGTTGGTATTGTAAAGGACCTGCCAAGTATGGGCCAACAGGCCTACTGCAATGTTCTTCCTTTCTTATGTTCTTAAAGTTTATACCCTTGGACACATTGGGGGACCTCCTGTATTGTATATAATAATATTACACCATACATAAGATTCTATCAGAATATGTTTGAAGTACTTTCTTCATTTCCCTTCACTAAAAAAATATGTAGATTTTCACTTTTAATCGAAATTGCTGATAATTTATAGTTTTTGGGACTATTGCTTACCACTAAAATTAAAATATTTTGACTAAATCTCAAATATTTCAGACTCAAAACTCATAATGCCACTAGTTGTAAAATATAATTTTTGGACTTCACAGGTACAGGTACCAGTGAAAAAGATGCATATGAAAATGGAATCTTGTCAGTCCCTAGCCCCTTGTGGTGATGACCCAGATGATCCCCTAGAACAAGAAATTTATAAGGTAGGTTGGCAAGATTTTCTATACTTGGAGCACAAAAACTAATTTTGCAAACTAATTCGACCGTGTTAATATAATTATGTACATACAGCCTCTCCTCACTTAACGACGGAGTTCCGTTCCTAAGACCACGTCGTTAAACAAATTTGTCGCTAAGTGAAGACCATACTATAATGGTAATGCTTTTGTGTCGCCCATCTTTGATATTGTTTAAATGTCACCTTTCCACCATTTATAACATTTCTGGCATATTTTTAAATGTTTATACAGTGGTGTACTGTATATTGAAATAAACAGAATAGAGGAAATCAGCTCTAATATACATTATTTAGATATGCATACTGGTCGAGAGCCCATCCTAGGTCGAGGGCAATCAGTAAACGAGTAGTACATCACTAAGTGAGGAGATGCTGTTTCTACAGTTAAACCCCGTGTTCAGTCTTCAACGTGCAGTGGAAATGTAAGTAACGAAAAACAGTAGTAGGTGGTAGGACAGCACCACCCAGGGGAGGTACTACTGTCCTGCCAAGTGAGTATAAAACGAAAAAATGTGTAATTTTGTCTGTCAAAAATATGCAAAATTTCAGGTACGTTTGCTCTTCTATTACACTTAGGTCACACTACACATACAGTACAGTTTTATTTATCCACTATCTGAGTTTTTGGAGTCAAAATACGTTGTCTATGGAGGCAAAGAGGGAATTGTATGAAAGTATAGTAGTACCAACACTCTTATATGGGTGTGAAGCTTGGGTTGTGAATGCAGCAGTGAGGAGGCGGTTGGAGGCAGTGGCGATGTCCATGTCTAAGGGCAGTGTGTGGTGTAAATATTATGGCAGAAACATAGGAGTGTGGAGGAAATTGGGCGAAGGTGTATGTGGAGCTAATAAAAGTATTCAGAGGGCTGAGAGGGTTTGGTTTGAAGGTGGTGTTGGTCATTTAGAAAGAATGGCTCACAGTAGAAAGAACATGGAGAGCATAAAAATCAGTAGAAGGAAGGAGGGTAGGGGTCATTTCGAAAAGTTGGGAAGGAAGGGGTAAGGGGGTTTTGTGGGCGAGGGGCTTGGAACTTCTCAGCAGGCGTGCATGAGCGTGTTCGATAGGCAGACTAGTTCCTGTTGAGGGCGTTTAAAAGGAGTGAATGGAGACGAATGGTATAGGGGACTTGATGATCTGTGGAGTCGCATGTGCGCAGGGTCATCTTTAGTGAAGGGATTTCAGGGAAACGGTTATTTTTATATAGCGGACTTGAGTCCTGAATGGGGAAGTACAATGCTGCACTTAAAGGAGGGTTCGGGATATTGCAGTTTGGAGGGATATGTTGGTATCTTTCTACGTTAAGTTCTGAACTGTAGTGTTCTGATCACTCTGCAAACACAGTGATAATGTGTGCGCGTTGTGGTGAGATGTGTTGAATGATGATGAAAGTATGACTTAAGAAATCGTAATGACACGATTGCAAATAAACCATACCCCCGCGGGTTCAATCCTGGCCGGGAGGGTATGGTTGCTGATGGAAGTATTTTCTTTTGGGGATTTTCTTTCTTTTTTGGGTCACGCCTCGGTGGGAGACGGCGACTTGTTGAATATATATTATCTCCTATATCTTTATCTATAGCGTATAATATATATATATATATACATATATCTAAATATACATATATATATACTATATATACATAAATATATATGTATAATATATATGTATATAATATCTATGTATATATATGTATATATATGTATATATCTGTATATATTATGTATCTATAAAGATGTATATATATGTTCTATAATGTATATATATATGTATATATATTGAATATATATATAGTATATATAAATATATGTATCTAATATGTATATTCTATAATATGTATAAATATATGTATATATATATATGTCTATATATATATGTATATATATGGTATATATAATGTATGTAAATATATGTATATATCTATGTCTATATAACTGTACTATATATATATGTATATGTATATAAGTATATCTTCTATCTATATATAAATATCAATGTATATATATTATATGTATATATATATATATACTATGTATATATATCTATGTATATATATATATTTGTTTATATATATATTATGTCATATATATAGTTATATATAATTTACTTAACTAATTGGTTTTTCTAATTATATTATATATGTTTATATTATATGTAAATATATCTGTATATATATATATATGTATAAAAATATATCTATATAATGTATAATATTATAATATCTATATGTATAAATATATTATGTTTATAAATATATATATATGTATAAAACTATCTAAAGTATTATATGTATATATATATGTATCATATAAATATGAATATAATGAATATATTATATGTATATATATGTTATATATATATATGTCTAAATATGTATATATTTATCTATGGTATGTAT
>NC_069493.1:2954841-2991165 GCF_026875155.1 Cherax quadricarinatus
TCATCCTCTGTAAGCCATGAGTGTCGTAAGAGGCGACTTAAATGCCGGGAGCAAGGGCTATAACCCATCTCCTGTATATATTACTAAAATTTAAAGGAGGAAACTTCAGTTTTTTCTTATTGGGCCACCCACCACAGTGGGATACGGCTGGTACGTTTGAAAAGAAGAAGAATAATATAAATATATATATATATATATATATAATACTATATATATATATGTATATAATATGACTAAATCTATATATATATATATATATTTATATTATTATATATATATAAATTACTTTCTTTCTTTCAACACATCGGCCGTTATCCCCACCAAGGAGGGTGGCCCAAAAGGGAAAAACAAACGATTCTCCTTACACATTTAGTAAAATTACTGGAGACGGGGTTATAGCCCTTGGGCTCCTGGAATTTTGTCGCCTCTTAAACATGCATAGTCTTACGGAGGAAGATTCTGTTCCACTTTCCCATGGAGATAAGAGGAAATAAACAAGAACAAGAGTAGTAAGACAATAGAAGAAAACCCAGAGGGGGTGATGATACATATGCTTTGTACATGTATGGTTGTGTGACCAAAGTGTAAGTAGAAGTAATCAAGACATACCTGAAATCTTGCATGTTCTGAGACAGAAAAAAGGACACCAGCAATCCTACATCATTGGTAAAACACTAACTGGCTTACTTTTTACATCACCTGGCAGGACGGTCGTCCTCCTGGGGTTGCTGTTCTACCACCTACTACCTACATATATATATCTCTATATATATATAATATATATATATATATATATATATATTATATATATATGTATATATATATCTATATCTGTAATATATATGTTATATATATCTATGTATATTTATGTATATATATAAATCTATATTATGGTATTATATATATATGTATCTATATGTATATTTATAACTATATATATATATATATACTATATATATATATATATATTATATATTATATATAAATATACATATGATACATATTTATATATATAATATATATATATATATTTATAATACATATATCTACATGTGTGTTGCACTTAGGAGTCTGTGGAGACAAAGAACTTTGTCCGTGGAAGCAAAGAGGGAATATATGAGAGCATAGTTATACCAACACTCTTGTATTGGTGTGAAGCATGGGTGATGAATGTTGCAGCGAGGAAAAGGCTGGAGGCAGTGGAGATGTCATGTCTGAGGGCAATGTGTGGTGTGAATATAATGCAGAGAATTCGTAGTTTGGAAACTAGGAGGAGGTGCAGGATTACCAAAACTCTTATCCAAAGGGTTGAGGAGGGATTGTTGAGGTGGTTCGCATATGTAGAGAGAATGGAACGAAACAGAATGACTTCGAGAGTGTATAAATCTGTAGTGGAGCGAAGGCGGGATAGGGGTCGGCCTAGGAAAGGTTGGAGGGAGGGGTAAAGGATGTTTTGTGTGCAAGGGGCTTGGACTTACAGCAGACATGCGTGAGCATAATTGATAGGAGTGAATGGAGACAAATGGTTTTGAGGACTTGACATGCTGTTGGAGTGTGAGCGAGGTAACTTTTATGAAGGGATTCAGGGAAACCGGCAGGCTGGACTTGAGTCCTGGAGATGGGAAGTACAGTGCCTGCACTCTGAAGGAGGAGTGTCAGTGTTGCAGTTTAAAAACTGTAGTGTAAAGCACCCTTCTGGCAAGACAGTGATGGATTGAATGATGGTGAAAGTTTTTTGTTGTGCCAACCTGCCTTGGTGGGAAACAGCCGATGTGTTAAATAAAAAATAAACTGTGCTGTATACTACACAAAGAAATAAAATCTTGACTAGGTTTCGATTTTAGTATTTTTCACTCAGTGACACTACTACAGTTACACTACCATTACCTTCCAGTTACACTACCATTACCTTCTGTTGTTATAACCTCGGCCTTTTGACTGGAACACTCATTCTCACACTGATAGCCATTCAGAGTAAGTTCTCTTCCTTATGTTTCCCCTCACACCTCACTAAACATCCCCCTCACACCTCATTAAACATCCATGGTAAAGTGGACACCCTGCCTTGCTGGGAAACAGCCAATGTGTAAATAAAAATGTAAAAATACTTCAGACGAAGAAAAATAAATTGGGATGCGTATCTTTCCAATTTGTGTTCTTTTATTAATTTATATGTCTGAGACAGAAAAGAAAGGTGTAACTGAGCAAAAAGAGGCAGGAAGGTTCATATTGAGTGCTTTAGGGATAAAAATACAACTGATTCCACTTAAGAGTGTGTATATGAAGATGTTAATTAACCTTAGTTCTCCATGGGGAAATGGACCAGAATTCTTCCTCCGTAAGCCATGCGTGTCGTAAGAGACTAAAATGCCAGGAGCAAGAGGCAATTAACCCCTTCTCCTGTATAAATTACTAAATATAAAAAGACAAACTTTCATTTTTCTTTATTCAGGTCACCCTGCCTTGGTGGGAGATGGCCAATTCATAAAATAATAACCTTAGTGTAAACTATAATTTGTAGTATATCACGTTATCACAGTATTAATAAAATATATGTATAAGGAAGTCGTAAATCAATAAATGTCAAGCAAATACACAATAAAGCCAACATTTTTATAATTTAAGTCTCTAAAATGTATATTTCTTGTTTTCAGTTTGAGATGCTATCAAGGGACGATGAAATCATGGTTGTATCTCTGATTAAGAGACTCGGAGGAAAATATAGCCTCGTGCCAAATGACGAAACCGTACTAGGCGACCGTAACTTTCCAAACTGTAACTCTCTTCAACATAACTTTCCTAACTTTGTCTCTGTTACCCAAGATGGTAATACTCAACTATTCTAAGTAGCAGTAACTCTCATAACTTTGGTAACTTGGCTACTACTCACAAAGGCGATATTGAGCTATACTAAGTAGCAGTATCTTTAGCCCATCTTTAAAGTAACATTTACTATAATTAAAGTAATTATGGTTATACTATTTACAAAAAAAAAAAAAAAAAAAATTCTGGACAAATCATAATATCGCTAAAAGCAAAATATTTCCTATCTGAATCTATTGGTCATTGTTAGCCAGTCAGTGGTCCTTTCTCAGTCCAAATTTTCAACTTTGAATTTTCAGAGGTACAATGAGAGGCCACAGTTACCTTTGGATAACTTGTGTTTATGTAGAAAAGTAAAATAAGTGACCATAGTCACATTTGTATGCAAAGGTGACATAAGAAGGCAGCCACCTTTGACAGCCCTTAGTGGTGTACAGAACCAATGAGTTGTTGAATAAGACACATGTACAACACCTGAACAGTGTTACAAGCCAATGTAACACTGGAACAATGTTACATTGGCTCCGTTATTCAAATTTTGCAGATCTGTATTATACTGCATTATACACCATTGTATTTTAGTTGTAAGTGGTTGATTGCCACTTAGTACAAGTGGTCCTTGACTTACCATGGGGTCACACTGCTGAACTCATCGAAAGTCTGATATATATGATAAATAAGGGAGTAAATAACTACCATCACTGAGTAAATAAATGCTTAATGTAACTAACTTACGATGGTGCTTTTGCACCATCGTAAAGTCTGAGAATTGTAAGTTGAACCATCATAAGTCGAGGAGGACCTTTACTAAGTTAAGGAGAGGTATTCCTGTAAACGAAGAACTTCCAGCTAGTTCAGTATACCCTTAATATGAGCTATTACTACATGTCTTTTTATTACATGATTATATACCGTATTTTCCAGCATAATCTTAAATTTAAAAAGAGGCTTTTGTTGTTGTTTTTATAGGCCACCCTGCCTCAGTGGGATATGGCAGGTTCACGAAAAAAAAATTCCGGCATATACCTGGAATATACAGCTGGAGAGGGTTTTGGGCGTCAGCGCCTCCACAGACCCGTCTGTGACCAGGGCCACAGGGGCCAGCTAAGCAGTTTATCGTAACAGTAGTAAGCAACTGCTACTGGAAAATACGGTACATATATAGGACTCTAGTTTTAGATAATAAAAGTTTTGATAAAGTAAAACACATTTATCTGCAGGATTTTAATATTAATTGTATGCAGGTTTTAGGAATTATTTTTGCACATAATTGGAAAAATTCAGTAATTAAAAAATTAAACTTTAATTTTGTTTACATATATAAAAAAATATCAATGAGTGTACAGTAATTGATGACTGTACAATAATTGAACTATAGGAGTTACTTAAGAATAGAAATCTTGATACTGGTTTAAGCCTGGAATTGAGTAACTTTGGAACATTATTACTCAAGCTCTGAGTTGTACAGAACCTGATTTAAAATTCCTAATATCCTGCCTAGTTTTTGATTCTTGACATATGTTGCACGATCACAGTTTGTGCAATGGAGTATATTTTACATGTTTCTGGCTTGGCTTTTGCATAGAGCAACCTGGGTTACTGGCTTTAGGAAGGTTCCTTGATGTTGGTGAGGGGCTCTTGATTTAGGGAATTGGATCTGTGCTCCAGTTCCCTGAATTAAGCCTGAATGCCTTCCACATTCCCCTCCCAGGCGCTGTATAATCCTCCGGGTTTAGCGCTTCCCCCTTGATTATAATAATAATACTGGCTTTAGGGTAATGATGGCTTACATGTATCTAAGCACTTGTCAGTTTGCAGAAAATGTACATACAGTCATACGCCACTCATTTCGGCCTACGTCAATTCAATTGCCTTTACGTCATTTTTCTAGAGTAAATTTCAGTTCAGCGAACATCATTGAGCCTGACTGTCACTCATCAACATCATCTACGTCATATTTTTTTAAGTGTGTTCATTATTCTTTAAAAGATATGACAGAAATGCTTTTTAAGTGTTCTTTTTAAGGTTTGGCAGTACTAGTTATATTCTTTCACTAGTTATTTACGCTAGTTTTACAGTGTTTATCATCATTTTAGGCGATTTTAACCCTTAAACTGTCCAAACGTAGATCTGCGTTCATGTGCATAACACTCCAAAGGTAGATCTACGTTTTATTTTTCGTGCTCTTCAGATGTAAAAAAAAAAAACATAGATCTATGTTCGGAGCGCTACACACGTGAACATAGATAACGTAGATCTACGCTCAGAGCCCTACACATGTGAACATAGATAACGTAGATCTACGCTCGGAGCCCTACACATGTGAACATAGATCTACGCTCGGAGCGCTACACGTGTGAACGTAGATCTACATTCGGACAGTATTACAACCCAGGATTCCAAATGGCCTGTTATCCCGGGTATAATGGGAGCAAAATAAACACAGCAGAAAAAGTTTAGACTTATATTATCCTTCACCAATTTAGAACAGCAATATGTACACTATGTACAGTGATAAATATAGTGCACTCCACGGTAAGCAAGGCAGAAATAGAAGCCACAAGATAGCAGACCGTGCTTCAACCAGCTCTAGAATGGGAATGACAAGGGGAGACAGGAGAGTGGTACCCACATAACCTCTGCGATTGCCAAACCCATCATCTTATTGGCTAGGACCTGGTCACTAGTTGAACGACGGGGTCCCATCAACTCTTAGCAACCTGGTTCGCTGGTTGGGGGAGATAGCATGTAAATGAGGGTGTGTACATGCGCCGCACATAAAGGTTACGTACTCTTTGCATGCCACACCCCCACCCCGAGAAGGCTCAGGATTAGGCTGCCACCTCCCAGTGGTAACCTTGCCGCCATGGCACAAAATAATGGGACCGCCTTTCCTCTCCACCATCCAACTCATAGATAGAGCTCAGCTTTTCTCGTGACCAAAAGCCAAACCCTAAACTTAAAGTGAGACAGCAGTCAGACAGGCTAGCATAGGTCCAAGATACAGGCGGACGGTAGCCCGCATCCCCTCACTAAAAATAAACCCCACACCAGGGGATAAAAAAAAAAAGCGTGAAAAGGGGTTACCACAAATAACATCCTAACCTAAATAAATAAAAATATTAGACTAGATAAAGAGTCTGCCAACTGGTCACTATTTGAACGACGGGGCCCCATCATCAACTCTTAGCAACCTGGTTCGCTGGTTGTGGGAGATAGCCTGTAAATGAGGGTGTGTACATGCGCCGAATAAAGGTTGTGTACTCTGCATGCCACAGACAGTTTAAGGGTAAAGGCATTAAATCCCGTCTACATCACAAACTGCGTTAATTAATGACATAGGGCTGGGGATGACTGTATAGGCAAATTAAGATATATATTTTCAAAAAATAGGCCAATTAGTTCATTATGCATTAGAAAACATTGGTGATTGTATCCAAATTTAATATATACATTAATAGAGGTGGGTTGTACCTTAACCACTCGCAGAGCATATTTACTGGGATCAACAGTTTTTTGCTTAAATGCCTGGGAACCTTTGGGAACAATACAAAGGAGAGATGTAAGCAAGACTGAAAGAATCTATCTTTCTTTCGTCTGTATGGGAAAATCCTAGAGGGACTAGTACCAAACTTGCACACGAAAATCACACTCTACGAAAGCAAAAGACTCGGCAGACGATACAACATCCCCCCAATGTAAAGCAGGGGTGTCACTAGCACGTTAAGAGACAACACATTAAGTGTCAGGGGCCCAAGACTGTTCAGCTGCCTCCCAGCATACATAAGGGGATTTTTTTTGTTCATATTTTATTTAAAACATTGCACAAAATACAAAGAGGTATAAAAGTACAGTAAAATGGTACTGTGATACTGGATATGAACAAGAATTTCCAAATGTTACAACCTCTGTACAGAAAATAAATACGCCATACATAATGGCTGCATTACAACCTTAACACAACCTACAACATTAAACACGACATTAAACATTAATGTAGTAACGTATTACTTAAGTCACTGACGAACTCAGGGTAAGTATTTACAAACATTGGTAGTATAGGAACACCAAAGTCACAAACATACTATTAACAAAAGTGTAAACATTGCGTCCCTAAACACATGTACACCTCTACCACGTAGAGGAATATACACCTGCAAGTGATAAACAATAACAACGTTGCCACTATGAAGGTCAAGCTTTATTGCAACATTGCTAAAGTTCAATTTATGGACATTTATAGTGGTATTGAAAACAATACATTGCAACATAGTGTATAAAAATGAAATAAGTAACGATATTATTGGTGTGGAAAGCACACCATAACAGACAAAATGAACTCGCCCCTGAAGCCCTAACTCATTCACACCGTCTGACTGGTGTGTTAAAGCTAAACGCCCCGAAACAGCTACTAAAGGTTGTATGTGCATACCCAAACAGTAATGCTACGTCCCTGTTACATAAACACTAACTGTATGTCTGCCACTCACCTGACTGCCACAATCATACACTGCAGACCAGCCCGTTATAATACCCCTGAACCTCACACAAGTCTCAAATCCCTTAACTCTAAAGCTTTATATACCGACGGGAAGTCCCGCTCCCATCTCCTCCCATATACTAATTTATTGCGACACTTGGTTCTGTATAACATCCGCCAAAACCTTAACCCTACTGTTGCAATCGACATGCCTCATTGCCTAAGATACAAAGATAATCAGTCACCATGTACGACACCGCACGCTGAACTCTCACCTCCAGCCCACCCACATCAAAACTTAATGCCCAGAGCACTGACCACCCCTCCCCCCACCAAACGCAAAACCCTACCGAACCACTCGCATACTACATTTAAACCTTCGCAGAAATACAGTACATGAGAAGCAGACTCCCCTCTCACACACATCTGAGAATCCCCGTCTTCCCCCAAATGTGTATTATGCAGTACCACCCTCGACGGCAAAATCCCATGTAAAAATTTAAAAACCACTTCCCTTACATTTGCAGCCAGACACAGTGTTTTAACCCTCTCCCAAATATCACCCCATGAATACATGGGGTACACTCCTTCCACCAGCACCACGACCCTCCCCATACCTTCCCTTTCCAATGTACTTAATTAACGCACGGAGCACATCCCTCACTCGCAATAAAACGAAGCATCGACTCATACCTAAGCAAGTCCCTCCCCCCCACCACCTTCCCAGTTCCTGGTGAAACAGAATTAACCCACCCTGTAACCCACCCAGTCATAGAAACCCATGTTTAATATAGATCTCCATTACACGTGCCTCTAGAGGAATGACACCTAACTCACCCGGGTGCAGTGGTGTCTCCACCACTGCCCTTGATAGCCACAAAAATCGATAGATCCTACGCAATAGACGTTTGACATCCCCCTGCAGCAGGGAATACATCGCAGCAATGTGCCATACTTTGCTGTAAAGCAGGACATTAATGACGGCTGCCCTCTGATGCAGGGTTAAATGTCGCTGCTGTAGATTATTCAATCTCCCTATGGCTCCATCCACCACTCTCCCAGAATTACATGCCCGCACCTGGTCCACCCTTCGCATAATGAATACGGCATATAGTTAGCCAATCAACCACCGTCCACCCACCCCTAACTCCATGAACTTCGACTTTTCCCTATTAACGCCAAGCTCCGTCACCTTACCAAATACACTGAAAAGTCTTCCTACAATGTGTAACATCTTCCCTCGTATGCAGCAGCACAGTTGTGTCATCCACATAACCCACAAGGGCAGTTAGTGCACTGCCCAAACCCCAAGAAGACCCCACACCCCTTCCACATACAGCCCAGTAAAATGGGTCCTGCAAACAGGCAAAGAGCATTTGAGGCATGGGACATCCCTGTCGTATGCCTCTGCCCAGCTGCACAAACCCACCCAACCTTCCATGTATTTGTACTTTAAAACACGCATCATTGTACAAAGAATGGACCCATCATTGTACAAAGAATGGACCCATCATTGTACAAAGAATGGACCCACTTGACAACCTCATTCCCAAATTCCTACCATCTTATAAACCCCATAAGACCTCTCTTTCCACACTATCACAAACTGCTCTCCAGTCTAAAGTCAGAACACCCCATCCCCCTATCCTACATTCCTCGACAAAATCCCTGATATCCCCATGACCCTCATACATCGTCCTACCTGGCACACCATACTGTCCAACATGTATCACCCTGCCAAACACTTTCTTAAGCCTATTCACCAAACTTTGAATAAATCTTGTAGTCACAGCACATCAACGATATGGGACGATAGTCCCCTATCGTTTCCGGACCAAAACCACCGTACACTGACTTCCCTAACACCCCTCTCCCCTTCATAGCGAGTCAGCGAACCATGAAGCCTCGTATTACCTCCCAATGATGAATATAGAATTCACAGGGGATGCATCAATGCCTGGTGCCTTCCCCTTGCTTATTCCTTGTAGGGCCTCCCACACCTCTGCTTCCGATATAGGCCCACCCATGATATATCGATCATGATCATCCTATTTGCATTGTATTGCCCTCCCCACTTCCTGAATTGCATCCTCGTTTATACCTTTACTCTGCATTTGTAGTCTACACCATGCATCTACATAAAAACTCATCCCCTCAGTTGTCTTTAATACCTTTCCCTCACTATACCCAACAAGCTCCACGTGCACCACTAAACTCATAATTTCCGTCGCCTTACGCCTTTGCATCTTGCCTCATAAGACACAGGCTGACGGCCTATCACCCCATAAAGCTTCCTCTACCCCTCCCATAATCCGTGCCACATCAAACTGCTCATTTTTCATAGCCGAATCTGATCTTTGATGGTTTCAATCTCTTCCACCGGGTAAACCCCACTCGCCTCTCCCTGCTCATAACTGCCACAGCTGGCCCTCCAGATACCCCATGTCATACGATTGGCCTCCCTACCCCAATGCACATAAAAATCCTTAATTTGGGGCTTTGCGATCTCATCCCACCATCTTACTAAATCCCATCCTAGAGCCAACTCCTATAGATGCCCACAAACATTACTTTGTCATCTGTGTTCTGAAGCAGCCTTGTATTCAACTTTCAGTATCCCCTAAATCGTTTCGGTAAACCTCCTCAATCTGGCTCCACAAGGACCCCCCTATAGTCACAGAAAAAGACATCCAACATTCGCACCCTGGTTACTAAGACCACTCGCCAGGACGCATACAATCTTTCTAAACGACCCTCGTAACCCTACACGTGAATGTATGCTCAATCCCCCATTCCAAACTCTCTCCCCCCCCATCCATCAACCCCAACCCAGACAACAAATCTCCCAAAATAACTGAACAATGATAAATTAGACACATGTGCAACTTCTTGGGATCTTAATACTGGGAATTCTTCGCTTGCCTAACCCATGGGCACGACTTACTTCCACATTGAACAAATGTGACACCACCTACGACTGCTGCACCTCCTGCCTATGGTTTATAAGCTGCTTCTCCACACTTATGCCGTATTCTATTCAAGATTGATGGACTCGCCACATCGACTCAAGGCTGAGGGACTGATTACCTCATTCACCTCCTGTTCAAGATTCTCCTTTGTATGGACTGATGAAGCCACTGTGTGGCGAAACGTTTCCTCAATAAAGATACCCAAGAGTTGCACATGTGTCTAATTTATCAACGTGTCGGTTCTCTGAACCATTCATCTACAATAACTGAACAATAACCAGCCTCCCTCTCCTCCCAGTGCCTCATCACAAACAGGCTTGAACGAGTCACATAAAAGGCATAACCCTCTGTCTCGAACGAACTTCCAGTCTTACGGTTGTGTTCCTGTGGAATACACACATCTACATCAAAACAGATCAACCACTCTCGAACTTGCACATACTTCCGTACAGATTTCAGACATTGAAGGTTACACACTTAAATGAGCCAAAGGAAGTGTTCCTCTAGGGGCCACTACTCTCTCCCTCCTTGCATCGTAGGGTACCCAGGTCTCCCCCACCTTTGGAAATCCCCTTGACCCTACTTGTCATCCTGGAATCGCCCGACCCCCCCCCCTGCCAGCCAATTTCCGAACACTTTCTGTACGTTGTCCAGCAACACACCTAAAGCCAATAATAACCCAACAAAAAGCTGCAGTAAGAATAATCACTAAATCCCATCCCTGGCAACACACCCCCCCACTCTTCATAGATCTAAACTTGCTCCCAGTTCAGTACATCCACACTTACTACTGTGCAATCTATATCTACAGGGCCTTAAACTCTAATATCAACCTTGACCTAAAACGCTTTCTTGATAGTTGTGACAGAACCCACAGGCATAACACCAGACACAAACATCTCTACGACATTCCCCGTGTCCGACTAAACCTTTACAAAAATTCAATGTATGTCAAAGGCCCTAAAATCTGGAATACCCTACCTGAGAACTCTAGAACTGCAGACACATTCATCACCTTCAAAACTACCATTAGAAAACATCTTATCTCCCTGATACACCCCGTCAACTAACTACACG
Organism: Cherax quadricarinatus; assembly: GCF_026875155.1. NCBI lineage: Eukaryota > Metazoa > Arthropoda > Malacostraca > Decapoda > Parastacidae > Cherax > Cherax quadricarinatus. The sequence continues at coordinate 2,966,191 of NC_069493.1, forward strand.
AATACCACCTGGTGGTTCACACTTACACTCACTCACTCATTTGACCATAAATGGAAATATTAATCTCAGTCTTAAAATAATGAATCCTGTGATACTCCAATACTGAAACTATGTACTGTGCCAAAACAAAAGCATTCACATTGCTAAACTCACAAACTAGTATTTAGTCACTTAGCCATAATACCAACTTACCTCATAATTTGTAATATTTTACAATTAAGAACAAAACTAAGTATGCCCGAAATGCCTAGCCATGCTAAGCGTTCTAGTGGTACACTCTGTAATCACAATTTTACTACATGTAAACCAAACAATAACCAAATTTTTGTAAACTCAGCATTGTAATCCTTATAGAGAATAAACTTTGAATTTGAGGTGTTAAGGCGTCATCGGAGCCCGACAGCATCTACAGTTATGTCCATACTTGGAGTGCCCTCCTTGTGAATTTCCACCTCAGCAGTATGAACCCTGACTCACTGGGTCACCCACGTTTTCAATCTTATCATTATCATCCACTATTAATTGCACCACCTCTGAACCCTTGTCCAAAGACACACATGACACAGAATCTGTGTCGTGCGATGCTAAATGTTCACTCGAGGACGAAACAATCATGGCCTCCATGTCACCTGCCTCTCCTGCTGGAGGCACCCCACTATCCATATGCCCCATAGCGTCAGACGAGTCATTTCCAGTCAGGGACACACAGGATGACACCTGTGTTGCAGTCTGGTCCACCTCAGGACACCATGACATCGAGTGCGGCGACTCCACCACCACCTGTTCCTCTGGAGCCTGTCGGGGCACTTCTCGATCTGGACGACAACCACACTCCATGGGCAGCTGTCGCTTAACACATTGCACTGCCATGTGATTCGTGGCAACTTCTTCTTTGACCAGAATACGTAACGTACACCTGAGTTCGAAAGTGTCCTCCAGGTGCACGTACGAAGGTATCTGCTATTGCAAGGACATTTTCAATGTATACTACCCATCCTGTAGACCAGCATAGAGGCCTTCCGACCACCTGCCCATGGTGGCCAGGTGTATAGTCCCGTACCTCTCAAACACCTCATGTATATCAGCTTCATTGGCTTCAAATGATACGTTTCTGATGCGTACCCACGTATATTATCACGAAACGTCGTGGAACTGTACTGCCACAGTCAGGGTAACCTTCTTACTTGTATGCAGCAGCAACCAGAATACGATCTGCGCTTTGTCAAGGTATGCAGCAGTACCAGAAATCATGCTGTGTCATGGCTATGCGCAGCACCAGTGAGATGTGCAATATAGCTGTTTCAAGGTTTGCACCAGTACAGAAACAACTGCTGTGTCAAGGTATGCAGGAGTGCAGACCTGATACACTGCTGTGTAAGGTATTAGCTGCACAGAAACTGATCTACTTTGTGCAATTATGCAAAGTACAGAAAATACTGCTTTGTCAAATTATCCGCAGCAGCATAGAAATCATGGCTGTGTTCGAGGTATGTCGCTAAGCAGCACCAGAAACACTGCTGTGTCAAGGGTATGCAGCAGCACCAGATAACCTGCTCTGTGTCAAATGTTCAGCCATGTACCTAGAAAACACTTTGCTGTGTCAAATTATGCAAGCAGCCACTAGAAACCCCTATCTCACTATTGCGCTGTCTCAGAGTGCCTCGGTGTGCTCCGGGTTTTCTCGTGTTTTCACGGTCGCTCTTACGTGCTTGACTTATAATTTGGTGCACAATCAGATTTCCTTACGTTATCATCCCTCTAGCGCTGGAACAATCTTGGCACGTAAAACATATATATGAGTCAAAAAAGGAGAATTAGTGTGCCCTACCTAGCAGAGTTTTACTAGCCAGAGGGGAATCATAGGCCTGGTCCCTGTGATGAAAAAATAATAATTATTGAACTTTTCGTGTAGAGGAGAGTGAAGTAAAGAGTCTCCCTGATAAACATTGAGTATACATAGTGTTTATAGTGGATACTACAGCTGCGCTCCCTAGTATATTGTTGATAAAGGCTATAAGTGTCATTTGAAAGAATAAGTGTGGAATTTGTAACTGAAGTGATAAGCCCTTAGAGGCGGTTGCAGAAGTCGCCAGTAAACTTACCATAACAGGTCGCTGTTTTAATAATCTTTTCCTGGCCTGCTAGTGTACTCGCATATAAAAAAATCTAGTGGTAATACAGTGATTAGCAGAATGTGGAAAATTTTCTAGGGTGCTTACCTGTATGTACCTCAAATTATATACCATACCAGTATATCTGTCATTGGGAGACCAACCTATTGTTTATACCGTAGTCACCTCGTGTAGACATGTGAGAATAACTTAAACAACTCCCCTGGTCGCGGCTAGTGGTTTCCTTTGGACCTCAGACAATTCTTTTCCTTATCTATCCAGTCCAGTATGGTTGGTTAGCACCCACATAGTACGGTGTATACATTTAATTGTGGGACTGTATAGATTATATGAAGGCTTTAGCTGAATGAAGGGGGTGGGGGGTAGGATACACAGGTGATACATCATCAGGAAATAATCAGTTTTGTACATAATCCCACCACTGTTGATTGCTAGATTGTTTCTGGTGGTCACTTGAATGTTGCTGGATCACTCATAACTATCCAATTACCACATAACGTAACTGGCCAACATCGTTGTTATAACTAGAAGGGTTACTTAACTGTGGGTGATTGATACTCCTTTTATTTCCGTCCAATTCTCTCCATCTCCATTCGATGTCTGCTACACCGAACGGTTCTCTTCCAGCAGGTCGAGGTATCCGTCTGTGTGTGGTCCCGGTTTAGAAGTCGTGCTTCCATAAAACTTCATTATCTCGGACGAATCACACATTCACCGGAGTCAGGGCGTTCTATTTCACATCGCATCTCTCTTAATCATGTTTTTATCACTGATTTCATTCCATTCACAAGACGATTTAACCTCTCATAATTATTATACACATTGGTTCTCTTCCATTTAAATGAAGAAAGTTGGGGGGATCTGAGACTGATGAGTGATGAAACCATGGGTAATTTTTTCCTAGGACACAGTCCATAGTGATGCGCCAGCCAACTGGTCCTACGCGTGTTTTGTGCAATCATTTTACCTCCACTTTATTACGGTGGTCCCGTAAATCACGTTCCCTCACTCTCCACCTGGAAAACAGTTACGACACTTCCATTATGAAGAGGGCCTATATTAATCACTTGAGGTCGTGCCGTGAATGCCAATTTCGTGGTTCCATGCTTCCAGCCTCCTCACCACATTCAAAACACTTCCCGCATCCCCTGGCCCCAGACGACCCAAACCACCGCACTTCCGCGCATGTGCAAGGGACTCTTGGTTCTTCTATTTTCAAATACATTTTTGACCCATATAGACACATTAATCACCTATTAGGCACTATAGTTTTCGGAAAATTAAAATATTTTCCCTACACTGCGTGACGGTGCGGATGTGTCGTGGCTAGACGGACTTACATATGTGGAGTACAATTTTTCCCATCTTCACTGGCCACCTGGCTTGGGGAACGCCAACATTGATATTTATAAATCACCCATTATATTTCTTTCCCTCCTGTTAACTCTAGGTAGGGCTCCACCTAAGCACACTCAAAACCTCCGTGTGCTTTGGTATGAACATTTTCTCTTATTGTTAGGCTATGACACTAAGTCTATGCTCTCGGGGCTAATTTGGTGTGGTTGCATACTGTGAATTATGAGACTTTTCAAACTAACAAGTCTTCTCAGTATCCCAAGGTCAGCCCAGGACATTTACTGCATATAGGCACCAACTCTCATGGCCATCAATTATTTATTGAGAACCCTCACAAAAATGGATAATTAGTTTCCATTCTCTCAGGGGATAAGCCTTTGCTCCTGGATTAATTTTTTTATTGGGCATTCTGGTAATTATGAGACTTTAACTAATAACAAGTCTATCTCAGTATCCAAGTCAGCCCCAGACATTACGGCATATAGGCACAACACATGGCCATCCATATTTATTTTGAACCCACAAAAATGGACTAATTTAGTGGTGCGCCATGTGTCTCTCAGGGCATAAGGGCTTTGCTCCCAGGATTTAATTTATGGCGCATGTATCTGTGTGTATTATGAGACTTTAAACAATGAAAACAGTCTCTCTCAGTATCCCAAGTCAGTCACCAGCTCACTTACTGCATTATTTCATTAACCCCTTTCACATATCCTCATTAGTTTCCCCCCTGCTTCAGTGTTGACGTCACACCCGGAAATATTGTCAACATAAGAGTTATTTACCCATTTACTTCGCTCAGTGGAACCACTGTGCACTTAAGGTGTGCATTTATCGTCGCCTGAAGTAAGAAACCATTTATTATTGATCTGTTTTAGTTTAATTTTATCTTATAAGAGTTCAACAATTTTGGTGTCTTGCTCAGGTAACAGAGCTGGGCACCGTTAACTGTCCATACGCCATCCTATAATAACTTTGTTAGGTATTTCTGGACGGTCGAGCTTCCTCGGAAGTCGCATCCGTAATGTCGGTCTTCACATTTTAACATCTTTCGGTATTGTTCCTGAGTAACGGTATCATTTGGACTTTCCTCATTTATATTAATCCCTATGCTGTCCAGCTCCCTCAAATTAGGACTGGTTCAACATCAAGAAGAATACTTGTACTGGGTTGACCTTTTATTGAGTCTGTGACACCCATGACTGGTAGTTTTCGTATATACTAGTCGTTGTCATTATTTTCTTAGGCGGCTAGTCTGCCTATATTACTGGGCCCGTACCAGTTGTTGATGTGAGAGGAGGGTTGGTGACGGCCGCATGCTTTGGGATTTATGCCTTTATCGCCTGAAATTATTACATCCAAAGCCGGCATTGAGGCTACCTCAGCTTAGGCGGGCGCGGGGGTCGCGCGGGGGGCCTTCATTATGCCATTAGCTGCAACCTTTACATCAGTCACTGTAGTGCCAGTGTGATTTATTAACATTATCATTTTTTGAGTGTGTCACCATTATTATAAAGAATACATACAATCCTTCTGCAAGCATAAACTGTATGGTTGTTTTTACCTTGATGGCATTGATAGCAAACTGTTCAATTTGGTATGACATTCCTTTTACATTCATGATTGTCTAGACATCTGATAAATCTGTCAAGTCTTTCATCTCTGTCCAAGCGTATGTGAATGACGCTCTTCAGCGTCACTTGTTCTATCTAGGCTGCGAATATTGTTGCGTTTTGTCTCTAAACTGCATCCTTTCTAGGCAGGTGAAATTGCCGTCTGAAAATGTACAGAGAACTTTCACGGCAGATAACGGAGATTAAAAAACAACCTCAATTACTGGAGCGCTTGAGGTTTCTAAACTCTGTATTCCCTGGAACGCAGGAGGGAGAGGATACTTGATTAATATACACCTCGGAAAATCCTAGAGGGACTAGTACCGAACTTGCCACACGAAAATCACTGCTACTACGGAAAGCTAAGACTTGGCAGGACGATGCACCCATCCCCCCAATGAAATGCAGGGGTGTCACTAGCACGTTTTATGAAGACTCATTTAGTCATTTTGTGTGTCAGGGGCCGAGACCTGTTCAACTGCCTCCCAGCACACATATGGGGGATGACCACAGACCCTGGCAGTCTTCAAGCTGGCACTGGACAAGCTGCCAAAGTCAGTTCCTGATCAGCCCTCCGGGGTGGCTTCGTACGTTGGTTTGCTGTGCAGCGCAGCAACAATTTCCTGGGTTTGTGTGTCAGGCCGCTGATCCAACCAGGAGGCCTGGTCACAGACCGGGCCGCGGGGGCGTTCGTCCCCGAATACTCTCTACAGGTAAACTCCAGGTAAACTTACAATTTTTTGTGAAATGAGTTCCTGGAGAAGAGGCAGTGTCTCTCTTCTTTCCTGGCCTGACTCTTATTAACTGGGTTACACTTACTAGAAGGTAGTATTCTCTGCTTACGCTTGATGTGTGGATCCACTATTATGATTCCTGACTTGATTGTGGCCTATTTAACTCTTAAACTTGATTATTCCACTGGGTTTATTTTTCCCTTTTGGAGACTTGGACAGATACTTCAGAGTCATATGTGTTATATCTTAGAACTGTTTGGCTGACTGGTCTGCAATGGAACAATGAATTCCTGCTCGATTCCTTAGTGTCGGATTTTCCTCCAGACCGTTACTTGGAGGTTATGGCAAACCACCCTTTGCATTAATAGGATGATCAACTGCCTGGACTTACACCCTGTTTTATTTATTCAAGTCCTTACTTTATACAAAGACAGTTTTTCTTCCAATTCGTAATCGGTTGTTTAATTAATAACATTCATTTCCATTCCATTTTTTTGCATATAGTCTCCAGAAAGATCTCTTTCACGTCTTTAAACCACATTTTGTACCAATCAAAATCTACTCTCTATTAAAACAGTCGTGTAGATATAACTTTAATTTCAATTAAGGTTCAACGGGTTCTTGATTCACTAAATCAAATGCCTTAGTCACAGGGCTTTTAATACCCTGATAATGATCTTTCAATTTACTCTAAAATCACGGACTTGTCTGCACATTAACTCCATTAGATCCACGCATGGTTAGAGAATTATAATATCACTGATTTACAACTTAAGTTGCCGCCTTATCCAGAGTAATTCTTGCATGTACTCTTGTATTCAAATTCTTGCACCCATGTGCTAGCATTAATTGGGCTATAGTTGTATCATCCATCACACGATCGATTAAACTTGTGCACCCACACAACTTCAGCTTCAATCAGTCACTTAATTATTAAAGAATAATTTGTTTAATTACAATTTATTTTTTTTACTGATTGCATCGGTTCAGGAGGACCAGCAGGCAGATTATGGAAAAAATATTTTTATAGGGTGTTACCTGTATGTACCTCAACATTAATATACATACACAGTAATCTCATTGGGAGACAACCATATTGTTTACCGTTAGTAACCCCGTGTGGACGTTGTGAGAAAACTTAACCAACCCATGGTCGCGGCAAGTGGTTTCCTTCGACCCGCACAATCTTATCTGCATATCTCATCCGAGACCAGTATGGATTGGATTGCTCCATGTTGCATATGTTCGTGGGTGTCTATCTGATGTTTAATTGTGGACTGTATAGATTTATGTTAGTAGTCCTGAATGAAGGGGGGGGGGGTTGGACGGATACACCTGGATACATCCTCAAGGAAAAACATTTGTTCATAATCCCCACCACTTACTAGTGTGTTTCTGGTGGTAAATTGATGTAGCTGGATACTCTTAACCGATCCAATTACAACATATCCTATACTGGCCAGCACATCAGTCTGTTATAACTAGAAGGCTTACTTAACTGTGGGTTGATGTTACTCCTGTTTTTTCTCCATCGTCATCCATCTCATTTTCGATGCTCTGCTTTACACCGACACGGTTTTTCATTCCTAGCAGGTCGAGGGTTATCCGTCGGTTTGTCCGGTTTCGAAGTCATGATTCCATAAAACTTCATTATCCTCGGTACGAATCACACATTCACTCGGAGCAGGGCGATTCTTTTCACATCCCCGCATTCTCTTAACTCAATGTTAGTTGTATGGCACGTGATTACATTACCATTCTCAAGACGTTTTAGAACCTCTCATAATTATTATACACCATTAGAGATCACTCCTTTAAGATCTTGAGACCGATGTGTGATGATTAAACCAAGGGTAAGTTGTTTGTTCCAGGACACATTCCATGTGATCGCGCCAGCAACATGGTCCTCCTTATTCCTCATTGTTCACTTTATTACGGTGGGTTTTTTCCCCGTAAATTCACGTCCCTCACTCTCCACCAGGAACAGTTACGACACTTCCCATTATGTAAATGAGGCTATATTAATCCTTTGGACGCCGTGAAGCCTCAATTTAGTGGTTCATTGCTTTCCCCAGCCTCCTCACCACATTCAAAAATATCTCACTCCCGCCTCCCTGGCCCCAGACGGCCCCCAAACCCCGCAAATCCGCGCAGCGCAAAGGGAACTATTGGTTCTACTTAGTTTTTCAATACTTTTTTGACCCATATAGACACATTAAACACCTTTTAGGCACTATAGTTTCGGAAAATTAAAAATATTATCCACACAGAGAATACCAGTGTTGTAGTAGCCAACTAACCAGTATTATAATCGGTGCCTAGTGGAGTGGGAGTGACTTTCATTGTTTCTTTTTCTTGAAATACCAGACGTTACTGTGAATTTCATATAACTGTAGTTACCGGCGGTCGCTAATATACACAACGAGTAAGCAATTACTACTGACAAGAAGCGTCCTTTCTCCAAATGTTGTCACACAGTCAACTATATGATAATATAGCATTTATTGTGGTGGAGACGAAAAAAAAAAAATAGAAAAGCTAGATACACGCGATTGATAATTGCTCAAGTGGTTGAGGTCGACCGTTCGTCACTGTAGGAGCTGCCAGATATCACGGCCTCTTCAACACGCAAGTATACTTTTGTATCCAGTCAAATCACATATTACTCGGGTAGATAAGTTCGTAGATCCTTCATGTTGTTAGCTCAATATCCACCGCACCAGTAGTGTTTAATTAAGTGACCATGGATCAGATCTGATCGTCTGGTCCGAACCCTTGAATGGTCCGAACCCTTGACTGGTCCGAACCCTTGATGGTCGAAACCGGGCTTTTCATAACGGTTTCGTTGGACATTAAAGCAGACTTGTAAAAAGGGATGGGGGTTGTAGGAGCCTTATAAACACATACATTATAAATTTCATGAACGTGACAGAAGCTGTCCAATATACAAAAAAAGTTGCGGTTTGTAGAAACAGGAAAAAAGAAAATAGCTGTAGTGCTTCATTTAAGGTTTATTACAATAGAATATTCAAGGCGTTGCTAGTACGGGAATTGCAGTAAAGATCAATTCAATATCATATGAAGCTGTGTGTAGTCTGTGGTCAGTCAACCAAACGGGCGTTCACACATGGTATAAATTGTCTTTTTCGTTGTTTGGAAATTGGTGTCACGCTCCTTGTGCAGATATTTCAAGAATAGCTACAAGCTGTATTAAAAACATGAGAAGTGTTCTTTGGGTATGCCCAGAATGAGGGAAAAAGCTGTGGACTAATATGCAGTGGGGTATTACAAGAGGGACAACATCAAAGCTGCTTTTCATAGAAAAACCTGGAAGCTTTCTACTATAGTCAGTATGGGAATCATAGTAAAGTTCTGGGCGAATGGTTATGCCCTTGGATATGGACTAGTAGTCAGAAACTGCAAGGCTGGAGGTGATGTCCTGGTAGTCAGTATAATGTGGGGCTGTTAGTTGGGTCCTGGGAGGACAGTAATGGTGAAGCTGGAGGGGCCTGTCCTGGGAGACAGTTATTGGTTGAAGCTGGAGGTGCTGTCATCCTGGGAGCAGTAATGGTGAAGCTGGAGTTTGGTCCAGGTAGTCGGGAATTATTACGCAGGTAGGAATACATATAATGACCTCAATAGGGGGACAGGAGCCATAGTAGGGAAACATAGTGCTAGTCAAAGATGTAAGATAAAAACCAATATTGCAAATATGAGAATACCGCAGGAAATAGCAAACAAGAGGAATCAATAGCAATTAGTGAGGTATAAATTACCAAAAACAACTGGTGGGAGCTCCATTGTTGGTGCTGATGGGCTGGATAGAATTAAGACAGTGTGAAACATGTGCAGCACAGGGATTGATGTAGTTGCACGCGTGTAATCCCATAGTGCACAGCGGAACCAAGCCTGGGCATCATTCTTTGCGACTTGGTATCTGCTGTGCATGGGCAAATCTGGAGATGAGAAACAGATGGGACATGCTACTAGACAAATGCCATGGCCAATATGGACAAAAAAGGAAAAATTGGCAAACTCCTTCCTGTAAGCTTTTTCACCCTGAAATGGATACCTCTTCAGTACAGGAAAAGACGTGCTATAACGTAAATTGCCGGCTTACCACATCTATAAGGGACAATGATAGGATACATAAGATTTCCCCCCCCCATAAAAGTTGCCCATGGGGAAAACATGGGGAGCTAACAGCCACTCAAGAGGGAGAGGTTTTTTTTAGTGCCCAGGAAAGGAAAAAAAAACTGGCAGGAAATGCCAGAAATCGTTCACCAAATCCAGTCATTCTGGTGTGGAACCACAGTCTCGATGGCCTCCACTCCAATTAACCTACAGATTACAGATTACTATTGCCGGAATAAAAATTCCCCCCCCAGTACCAACTATACCAACAGTCGACATAACATTTTTCTTGCAAAATATACATGGGTGTGTATAAGCCCGCACAACAATATACCTTTCATGCCGTGGACTGCTGGCAGAGGCAAAGCAATGTGCGGGCGGCTTTCACGGAGGACAAACTGAATGGATCACTTGGACTGGGGCCGGCTTGGGGAGCGTAGGGGCCCCCACGGGAGCCTCCCGGCGGGGTTGAGGGGGGAGGGGGGAGGGCTCGGGGGTCGGGTCATTCTTGGGGGGGAAAGGGGCGGGGGGGGGGGGGGGGCGCGGCCTTTTTGTGATTTATTTTATTATTTTCCCCCCTCTCCCCCCCCCCCCCCCCACGAATTATGTATCCCAGTGTTAAAAACCTATACAGATGTGTCATGAGTGAACAGGCAAAAGGGGATGGGGGTTGGCCTGTACTCATTGAAGAGTTTGACTTGTTTTGCCACAGAACTGCTTAATGCCTCAATTGATGTAGTGGAAGTTTTAGGCGTTAAAGGTCGATGAACCAAAAACTCTAGTCATTGTGAGTTGTCTTACAAGCCTCCGGATGCAAACATCATGCAGCAATTCCAGGCCAGTTCCAGCTGTTTAAAAATTGTCCACTGTCTGGGAAAAATCTTCCAGCTCTGCACCCAACATCTTGCTCCTGGGGGATTTCCAACTTAAGGCACCTAAAATGGAGGAATTGTAGCTATAATATTGTTGCAGTAATAACACCAGGAGGACAGCTCTGATGAAAATCACACTCACACGAGCTTTTAAATCTCTGCACAAAATTCAATTTATAAACCAGCAATAATAGACCTACTTGGACTGGAGAATACACTAGGACCTCATTCTTCACTATACAATGATGTATCTGATAAGAAATGTCACCATATCAAAAACAATATACTCAGTCACTACACTAAGAGAGGTTCAGCAGTATGTGTGGAGCCACAGACAGACGCTGTTAATGAGACTAGTCACGAGGGAGCATTCACCATATTCATAACTTCAAGTAACAAAAACAAAGTGGGACCAAGTAAAGCAAGTCCAACGATATAAGCTGGGAAGATATATAAGCAATCAGAGACCCCAACTTATGCCCTAGAACAGAATTAACTTGGTGGCACTCTATGTATGAACAAGACCTTATGCCTCTAAGAAAAAGGAGGAGTAGAAAAATGTAAAACCAGAAAGAACAGGCGTCCCTTTACAGGCGTCTGGAAGAGGACTAACAGATGCGGCTAAAAGTGGTTCAATATATCTGAAATGCGTGTGTGGAGACATGGTCAGAGAAATGTAGTTAAGCTCGAACTCAAGCTAAAGGAATCTTATAGGAGTCAGGAATCGCGGGAAGAACTAAAAGCCATAACATGAAATCGAAAGAAAACCCAAAGTATTTCTTCTCCTATGCCAAATCTAGAATAAGTCGAGAACAACACAGTATTGGGCTGTTCTGTACTTAAACAAGATGGGTCCTTCACAGCTAGACAGCAAGGAAAGAGTGAGTACTCAAGTCCCAATATGACTCAGTTTTTAGGCAGAGCCGCTAACCAGACTGAGAGTCGAGTGAGATCGCTAAATGAGTTTTTTATGTAGAGAGCCACAAAAGTTGGTTAATCACGAGAGTCCGTATCCGATGTTATCCTGACGCCAAATGACTTCGAACAGGGCGATAATTGACATTGCCCATGCTCTCTGCCCCAGGGCCCAGACTCATGGAACTCGGTGTTAATCAAGAACTGAAAGATGCCCCTATCACGTGCCTGTTCCTGCCTATGGAGAGGGAGCATTGATCTGGGGGTCGTCCCTCAGTTACTAATAACTTATCAGACATAGCCCCACTCCACATAGGGGGAGCAGTTAAAGAAACAGCAAAGAACTACAAACGATAGCCTAACATCCCATATAATAAAAATCTTTGAAAGAGTCCTAAGAAGCATGGATCACTCCACCCATCTAGAAACCCAATCAGTTACACAACCAGGGCAACATGGGTTTGACCAGGTGCTCCTGTCTGTGTCTGAACTATTGGATCACTACAAGGTCCTAAATATGCACTGAAGATAAAAGAATGCAGGATGTAATATATACAGACTTTGCAAAAGCCTTCGACATGTGTGACCTTGGCGTTAATAGCGCACAATTGGTGTTGCTAAATGGAATAACAGGATAAAGGTCTGGTACGATGGATCTATAATTTCCTCACTAACAGTTCACAGAGAGTAGTCGTCAACAGAGGTGAAGATAGTCTCGAGGCAGCTACGGTCGTTAAAGCGTCTGTTCCCTTAGAGGGCCCTCAGTACTTCACTCCCATCTTGTTCCTCATCTAATATCCAGACGATAGACAAGGATGCTCAGCCACAGCACAGGTCTTCCTTTGCCAGATGACACCCGAATCATGCATGGACTGTATCTTCAATTGCAGACACTGCAAGGCTCCAGGCGGGACATCAAAACTCCGTATCTTTCGTGGGCTTGCAGATAACAATTTGATAGTTCAAACGATGTGAAATTTCAAATTACTCAGATATGGTAAACCGAGGAATTTAATATCTTCATCAGAGTACAAACAAATTCTATCCACCAAAATAGAGGAACTACCAACGTCAAAGACGCCTGGGAGTGATCTATGTCGGAGTGTCTCACCTTCAAGGACCATAAACATTGTATCAATAGCATTGTAGAAAAATGACAGGATGGATAATGAGAACCTTCAAAAACTAGGGAGGCCAAGCCTTGATGTGACACTCTTAGGGTCACTTGTTCGATCTAGGCTGGAATGGTTGCTGCCACACTAACAGCACTTTCAAGCAGGTGAAAATTGCTGTACTAGAAAATGTTACAGAGAACTTCACGGCGCGCATAACGGAGATAAATCAGCCTCAATTACTGGGAAGGCTTGAGGTTCCTAAACCTGTATTCCCTGGAATGCAGCCGGTAGAGATACATGATTACATACACCTGGAAAATTTCCCAGAGGGACTAGTACCGAACTTGCACACGAAAATCACTCACTACGAAAGCAAAAGACTTGGCAGACGATGCAACATCCCCCCAATGAAAAGCAGGGGTGTCACTAGCACGTTAAGAGACCATACAATAAGTGTCAGGGGCTCGAGACTGTTCAACTGCCTCCCAGCATACATAAGGGGGATTACCAACAGACCCCTGGCAGTCTTCAAGCTGGCACTGGACAAGCACCTAAAGTCGGTTCCTGACCAGCCAGGCTGTGGCTCGTACGTTGGTTTGCGTGCAGTTAGCAGCAACAGCCTGGTTGATCAGGCTCTGATCCCCTGGAGGCCTGGTCACAGACCGGGCCGCAGGGGCGTTGACCCCCGGAACTCTCTCCAGGTAAACTCCAGCTAAACACTGCTGTGTCAAGGTATGCAGCAGCACCAGAAACACTGCTGTGTCGAGGTATGCAGCATCACCAGAAACACTGCTGTGTCGAATTATGCAGCAGCACCAGAAACACTGCTGTGTCGATTTATGCAGCAGCACCACAAAAACTGCTGTCTCAAGGTATGCAGCAGTACCAGAAACACTGCTGTCTCCAGGTATGCAGCAGTACCTGAAACACTGCTGTCTCAAGGTATGCAGCAGTACCAGAAACACTGCTGTGTCGAGGTATGCAGCAGCACCAGAAACACTGCTGTGTCGAGGTATGCAGCAGCACCAGAAACACTGCTGTGTCGAGGTATGCAGCAGCACCAGAAACACTGCTGTGTCGAGGTATGCAGCAGCACCAGAAACACTGCTGTGTTGAGGTATGCAGCAGCACCAGCAACATTACTGTGTCGAGGTATGCAGCAGCACCAGAAACACTGTTGTGTCGGTTTATGCAGCAGCAACAGAAACACTGCTGTGTCAAGGTATGCAGCAGTACCAGAAACACTGCTGTGTTGAGGTATGCAGCAGCACCAGCAACATTACTGTGTCGAGGTATGCAGCAGTACCAAAACACTGTTTGTCGGTTTATGCAGCAGCACAGAAACACTGCTGTGTCAAGGTATGCAGCAGTACCAGAAACACTGCTGTGTCGATGTATGCAGCAGCACCAAAACACTGCTGTGTCGAGGTATGCAGCAGCACCAGAAACACTGCTGTGTCGAGGTATGCAGCAGCAACAGAAACACTGCTGTGTCGAGGTATGCAGCAGCACCAGAAACACTGCTGTGTCGAGGTATGCGGCAGCACCAGTAACACTGCTGTGTCGAGGTATGCAGCAGCAAAAGAAACACTGTTGTGACGATTTATGCAGCAGCACCAGAAACACTGCTGTGTCGATTTATGCAGAAGCACCAGAAACGCTGCTGTGTCAAGGTATGCAGCAGCACCAGAAACACTGCTGTGTCAAGGTATGCAGCAGCACCAGAAACACTGCTGTGTCAAGGTATGCAGCAGCACCAGAAACACTGCTGTGTCGAGGTATGCAGCAGCACCAGAAACACTGCTGTGTCAAGGTATGCAACAGCACCAGAAGCACCGGTGTGTCAAGGTATGCTGCAGTACCAGAAACACTGCTGTGTCAAGGTATGCAGCAGCACCAAAAACACTGCTGTCTCGAGGCATGCAACAGCACCAGAAACACTGCTGTGTCGAGGTATGCAGCAGCATCGGAAACACTGCTGTGTCGATTTTTGCAGCAGCACCAGAAACATTGCTGTGTCGAGGTATGCAGCAGTACCAGAAACACTGCTGTGTCAAGGTATGCAACAGCACCAGAAGCACCGGTGTGTCAAGGTATGCTGCAGTACCAGAAACACTGCTGTGTCAAGGTATGCAGCAGCACCAAAAACACTGCTGTCTCGAGGCATGCAACAGCACCAGAAACACTGCTGTGTCGAGGTATGCAGCAGCATCGGAAACACTGCTGTGTCGATTTATGCAGCAGCACAAGAAACACTGCTGTGTCAAGGTATGCAGCAGTTCCAGAAACACTGTTGTGTCGTTTTATGTAGCAGCACAAGAAACACTGCTGTGTCAAAGTATGCAGCAGTACCAGAAACACTGCTGTGACGAGGTATGCAGCAGTATCAGAAGCACTGCTGTGTCAAGGTATGCAGCAGCACCAGAAACACTGCTGTGTCAAGGTATGCTGCAGTACCAGAAACACTGCTGTGTCGAGGTATGCAGCAGCACCAGAAACATTGCTGTGTTGAGGTATGCAGCAGCACCAGAAACATTGCTGTGTCGAGGTATGCAGCAGCACCAGAAACACTGTTGTGTCGATTTATGCAGCAGCAACAGAAACACTGTTGTGTCAAGGAATGCAGCAGTACCAGAAACACTGCTGTGTCGATGTATGCAGCAGCACCAGAAGCACTGCTGTGTCAAGGTATGCAGCAGCACCAGAAACACTGCTGTGTCGAGGTATGCATCAGCGCCAGAAACACTGCTGTGTCGATTTATGCAGCAGCACCAGAAACTGCTGTGTCGAGGTATGCAGCAGCACCAGAAACACTGCTGTGTCGAGGTATGCAGCAGCACCAGAAACACTGCTGTGTCAAGGTATGCAGCAGCACCAGAAACATTGATGTGTCAAGGTATGCAGCAGCACCAAAAACACTGTTGTTTCGAGGTATTTCGCAGAACAGAAACACTGCTGTGTCGAGATGCAGCAGCACCAGAAACACTGCTGTGTCGAGGTATGCAGCAGCACCAGAAACACTGCTGTGTCGAGGCATGCAGCAGCACCAGAAACACTGCTGTGTCGAGGTATCCAGCAGCACCAGAAACACTGCTGTGTCAAGGTATCCAGCAGTACCAGAAACTGCTGTGTCAACGTATACAGCAGAACCAGAAACACTGTTAAGGTATACAGCAGCACCAGAAACACTGCTGTGTCGAGGTATGCAGCAGCGCCAGAAACACTGCTGTGTCGATTTATGCAGCAGCACCAGAAACTGCTGTGTCGAGGTATGCAGCAGCACCAGAAACACTGCTGTGTCAAGGTATGCAGCAGCACCAGAAACATTGATGTGTCAAGGTATGCAGCAGCACCAAAAACACTGTTGTTTCGAGGTATGCAGCAGCACTAGAAACACTGCTGTGTCGATGTATGCAGCAGCACCAGAAACACTGCTGTGTCGAGGTATGCAGCAGCACCAGAAACACTGCTGTGTCGAGGCATGCAGCAGCACCAGAAACACTGCTGTGTCGAGGTATCCAGCAGCACCAGAAACACTGCTGTGTCAAGGTGTCCAGCAGTACCAGAAACTGCTGTGTCAACGTATACAGCAGAACCAGAAACACTGTTAAGGTATACAGCAGCACCAGAAACACTGCTGTGTCGAGGTATGCAGCAGCAACAGAAACACTGCTGTGTCGAGGTATGCAGCAGCACCAGAAACACTGCTGTGTCGAGGTATGCAGCAGCACCAGAAATATTGCTGTGTCGAGGTATGCAGCATCACCAGAAACACTGCTGTGTCGATTTATGCATCAGCAACAGAAACACTGCTGTGTCAAAATCTGCAGCAGTACCAGAAACACTGCTGTGTCGAGGTGTGCAGCAGCACCAGAAACACTGCTGTGTTGAGGTATGCAGCAGCAACAGAAACACTGCTGTGTCGAGGTATGCAGCAGCACCAGAAACACTTGCTGTGTCCAGGTATCAGCAGACCAGAACTGTGTGTCAAAGTATGCAGCAGCACCAGAAACACTGTCAAGGTATGCAGCAGCACCAGAAACACTGCTGTGTCGAGGTATGCAGCAGCACCAGAAGCACTGCTGTGTCAAAGTATGCAGCAGCACTAGAAACACTGCTGTGTCGAGGTATGCAGCAGCACCAGAAACCACTGTTGTTGTCGAGGTAAGGCAGCAGCACCAGAAACATTGCTGTGTTGAGGTATGCAGCAGCACCAGAAACATTGCTGTGTCGAGGTATGCAGCAGCACCAGAAACACTGTTGTGTCGATTTATGCAGCAGCAACAGAAACACTGTTGTGTCAAGGAATGCAGCAGTACCAGAAACACTGCTGTGTCGATGTATGCAGCAGCACCAGAAGCACTGCTGTGTCAAGGTATGCAGCAGCACCAGAAACACTGCTGTGTCGAGGTATGCATCAGCGCCAGAAACACTTGTGTCGATTTATGCAGCAGCACCAGAAACTGCTGTGTCGAGGTATGCAGCAGCACCAGAAACACTGCTGTGTCAAGGTATGCAGCAGCACCAGAAACATTGGTGTGTCAAGGTATGCAGCAGCACCAGAAACACTGTTGTGTCGAGGTATGCAGCAGCATTAGAACATTGGGTTTTGTCGATGGGATGCAGCAGCACCAGAAACACTGCTGTGTCGAGGTATGCAGCAGTACCAGAAACACTGCTGTGTCGAGGCATGCAGCAGCACCAGAAACACTGCTGTGTCGAGGTATCCAGCAGCACCAGAAACACTGCTGTGTCAAGGTATACAGCAGTACCAGAAACTGCGTGGTCAAACGGAAAACAGCAGACCAGAAACACTGTAAGGTATACAGCAGCACCCGAAAACTGCGTGCCCAGTAGCAGGGGAGCAACAAAACACTGCTGTGTCCAGTAAACGCAGCACCCGAAACACTGCTGTGTCGAGGGTATGCAGGAGCACCAGAAACATTGCGGTCGAGGTATGCAGCATCACCAGAAACACTGCTGTGTCGATTAAGCATCAGGGACAGAAACACTCTGTGTCAAAGTCTGCAGCAGCCCCAGAACCACGCTGTGTCGAGTATGAGCAGCACACCAGAAACACTGCTGGTGTCGAGGTTGCCAGCAGCAACAGAAACATTGCTGTGTCGAGGGATGCGCATCACAGAAACACTGCTGTGCGATTTATGCTCAGCAAAAGAAACACGCTGTGTCGAGGAGCAGCATCACCAGAAAAACTGCTGTGTCGAGGATGCACAGCACCCGAAACACTGCTGTGTCAAGGGGAACTAGCAGTACCAAAACTGCGTGTCAACCCTATGCAGCAGAACCAAAAACTGTCAGGGATCACAGCCCAAAACACTGCTTGGGCGAGGTAGCAGCAGCACCAGAAGCACTGCTGTGTCAAGGGGAGCAGCCACTAGAAAATGCTTTTGTCGAGGTAGCAGCAGACCCGAAACCTGTGTGTCGGGGTATGCAGCAGCACCAAAACATTGCGTGTTTAGGTATGAGAGCACCAGAAAATTGCGTGAGAGGATGCACAGCACCCGAAACACGTTGTTCGATTTTTGCAGCCAACAGAAACACTGTTGTGTCAAAATGCAGCATACCAAAAACACTGCTGGCGATGTATCAGAGCACCGAAGACTGCTGTTCAAGGGATGCGCAGCAAGAAACACTGCTTTTCGAGGGAGCAGCAGCACCAAAGCACTTCTTGTCAAGGTATGCGCGCCCAGAAAAACTGCTGGTGTCGAGGTAGCAGCAGCACAGAACATGCTGGTAAGTTGCGCACACCCGAAAAAACTGCTGTGTCGAGGTAGCGCAGCCCAGGGAAAAATTGCTGTGTCGAGTATGAAGCGCTCCGAAACATGTTGTGTCGATTATCAGGGAGAAAAGAAAAAGCTGTGTCAAGGTATGCAGCATACCCAAAAATGTGTGTCGAGGGAAGTAGCAGCACCAGAAAAAACTGCTGTTCGAGGGATGCAGCAGCCCAGAAAAAACTCTGTTAGGTATGGAGCACACCCGAAAAACCGCTGGCGAGGGAGCGGCAGCACCGAAACACACTGTTAAATTAATTTTTAATATGTTTATTTTTGTTAGCAGGGTCTGAGGATACACAAAAAACACTGCCCGGAGGTTCAGCACATAACCCCTAGGCCCAGTCACGCCCGACCCTCACTACCCACTACAAACTCTTTTTTTTTTTTCCTCACTCATCCTACAGACATCCTGGCCATGTCAGAGCCTGGGTGAACATACAGTAAGCCATAGAAGAGCCTATGGCTTGGGTTAGCTAAACAAAAGGAGTACACGACTACAAACTTAGCTCAAATACACAGGATCTCCGACGCCAGCCTCCACACCATGCTGACCCCACGTGACTCTCCCAGCCACGCTCACTCCGCATACCCAAACACCCTTGGAAAATAAATCCCTAGCAGGATTTCTTTATAATTACAGTTAGAGTACTTTACAGTGCCCCCAAATGCACATTATGAATTATAAAATTATTCTTTACAATTATAACATTCGTCTATTATTATGGCACACTTCTCCACTGTATATACATTACAATGTCATGCAGAACCCTGCATAACACCCCCACCCCCAGACCATAGGTCTCACTCTGCTAGCAGGGTAGGTCTAGTCACGATCATGACAAGTTACAAAGGTATTTACAGATTACAGAGGTACACAATGGGTCCAGGGACCGGGCTCCAAAGTTTTGATGGCTGAACTAGGTACAAGGTAATGAACTCACAAGTTACAAAGGTAATGAACTCACAAGTTACAAAGGTAATGAATACTGTAAGAATGGTTACTTACGTTTATACATGGCTGCAATCATGAACAAATTTTAGAGTAATGAGCAATTCACACTTCCACACCCGGGCACACTGTAGGAGTTAGGGTGAAAATGTTGATTGCTGAGTCTCTCTTCTCACAACACAACACATACACAATACAAATTAAAACCCACACACACTAAAACACACCCACACCACAACACACACCACCACACACACAACACACACCACCAAAACACACACCCCGGGAAAACCCTGAAAACAGCATTCCAAACCCTTAGAAAGGGAATCATTAAAGACACTGTACACCGTGTTTCGGGCCCCATACTGGAGTAGCAGCATTTTTTTTTGGGAACCCGGGCACTTGATAAAGCACGTCAAAAAACAAGAAAAGTAAAAAGGGTTTTGCTAAAGGTTAGTTTCCAGAGTAAGGGGAAGCCTATAAAGAAAGTTTAAAGGGGGAAATTGGCCTGACGACACTGGGGACAGGAGGTCGGGAGACTAAAACGAATATAAAATACGCTGGAATAGACAAGGTGGACAAGGACGGGTTTCCGGGAGGGACACAAAAAAAGGGGCCCAAATGGAATTGAAAAACAAAAAAGTCAGAGAGATGTAGGAAGTTTTTTCTTCAGTCATAGAGTTGAAGGCAGTGGAATAGCCTAGAAAAT
Source organism: Cherax quadricarinatus (assembly GCF_026875155.1). Lineage (NCBI taxonomy): Eukaryota > Metazoa > Arthropoda > Malacostraca > Decapoda > Parastacidae > Cherax > Cherax quadricarinatus. The sequence goes on from NC_069493.1 coordinate 2,986,515, forward strand.
GCCCGTAGGGAGGCGGGGCCCAAAAAGTTTAAGACGGGGTTTTGTTTAAAGCTCATGGGGGGGGAAGAAGTGCCTAGACAACGGTGAAGAGGCGGCCGGGGCTGGGACTCGACCCTGCAACCACAAATAGGGAGTAAAAATAGGTGAGTACACAACACACACACACATGCAAAATTGGTAATGTTTATTTACAGAAGCAAAGTCAGGGATTTCCCAAAATGGCGTAATATACCATGGATAAAGTCTTTGCCATTTCTTGAACACTTTTTTGAGTGAGTTTTTCAAAATTTCTTAATTTAAACGCATCCAGTACAAATGACGCAAGGTGTGACAAAAATCCTCTGGAAAATTTTTTACATTTTTTTTGGGTCACATCTGGGGGTTGATTTTTAACCTGCCAAAGAATTTGTAACCCACCCCGGACCCGGGGGGTAGTGACATCCAAGAGTCGCTTTTTTTGTTGGATGCCCATAACATGGGGCTCCCTACATGAAAGAATGATGATAGAGGCTACGGTTTTCAATCTCCCTGGCCTAAGTCCATAAAATTCAGCGAATTTCTTTTCGTTTTATTGTTCTAAAACATTTACCGACAACCCAAATTGTAATCTACCCCTTTTTTGAAAGCATACAGCTTACCCATTTATCATTCTATCATGCATCTGAAACCAATGTAGTGGAATCCCAGCATGTGCACTCTGACTCCACTGCCACAATCCTACCAAACCTGTGTCTGGCTTCTGACACAAGCATGCCACAATTTAGGCTTAATGAGTTGAGAGCATTTTGGTGACAGAGATCATTACATTAAACTGTCAATTTTTGATACATAATGCTTTCATGAAAGGAGTAGGCAAACTTCTGTCTGAAGGGTAGAGGCCCAATTATTGATGCGTGCCCCAATTTTTTAAGAGAGCCATCACTGTCGACAACGCAGCACTACCACTCACCGGGGTTTGGTGAACAAACCGTAAAACGAAAATAATTTCGAGAGTGTGTCTGGTGACTAAGTTATCAATACAGCAAAAGGGGCCTCATGTTTGGCTTCAAGGCAATTTTTGGGTTTGTGATTAAGAAGTTTTGGGGGGGGGGGGAAGGAGGAATGGTAGTTTGGAAGGGGGAAATTTTTCCAGGGAGGGAAATGCCGCTGTTGCCTTCTTGAATAGATCATGTATCTGATCATGCGGAGGTCGGTTCCATCTTTTCGATCCACTGGAGGGTGTTCACCAGTGCTGAGGAAAGTTTGGAGGGTTTCGTGCGGGGGTTTGAATGAGCTTGCCTGAGCAATTAACCCCCAAATTGGGATATTTCTTTCAGAAACCCACGTCTCTGATGTTTGGGAAAATTTTCAAGTTTTTTTTGCATTTTTTAAAATTTTGGGAGACAGGGCACCCTAGGAGATCCTATTGCTTCGTTTTGCAGTTTTTCCCCGCCACCCAAACTTCCCTCAGACAAAGGGCAAGAGGGCGCAGCATAATCAACCAAGTTAATATAAGCAAGATCATCTTTTCACAAATTTTAACTTAGCACCTACCTGGGGGAAGCCCCCCACAAACCCAAAAGGGCCTTAGTCGTTCTTTTTTTTGGGCGCAAAGACTTTTTACAAAAGTCCAAGTAGTGGAACCTCAAAGCCTAAACTGTATCGCTTACATATTCTAGAAGAGCCCATCATGCAATTTTGGGTTCGAAAAGTGCCTCTCTGTGAGGGGGACGCCTATTGAGTTCTTTTTTTATCATAGAGATTTCAACCCCAGGTCCGACACGGGATACATGATTAAGAAAGTTTTTGGGGGTTTGGGGAATCCGGGGTGTGAATCTTATTCACAGCAAAAAAAATCCATAATTATGGGGCTGACTAGGGATAATTAAGTAAGCATTAATTTGAATATTGAACAGTGTGGGACTGGCACACCTCCCTGGGGGTTCCCAATTCAAGGTCTTTAGTTCACTTCTATGTCCCTGGAACAACACAGACGATTTTCTGTGACAAGTAGCCTTTAATCCAGCGGGGGGAAAACCATCCCAACATCCATTTGGCAAGTTTACAATTATTCATGTCGTTGGTACATCGAAAGGGGGATTTAGGTCAAGGGAAGGGAGTGTAGGGGCTGTCAGTGGCAGGGTGGAAAGGGCATGCAAAAGATGCACGCCCTTCCCCTGCATGAAAAACCCGAACCGGGGAGACAAAAATTGTTTGATTTTTGACAGAACGATTAAAGAAACATTCTTCAAATGTTTTACACAAGCAGCTAGTAAGAGATATTGGGCAAAATGCTTTTTGTTTGGGCTTAGGAATTGGATGTTTAGGCTGTTGGGCCAAGATTGGGGAGCCCCAGTTCATAGCTCTGTTATATAATTCAAGTAAAGGGTTTCCGGTACCGACCAGCAATCTGAGTTTGTTGTAAGTATACCACCTCCCAGGGGGAGGGAGTTGCCCTTAGTTTGCGCTGCTCAAATTCAAATTATTTAAAGGGGAAAGTTAAAAACTCTGCCTTACGACTAAAACAAAAAAGTCTCTCCCCTTTCATCATATTTTTTCTTTAATTTTGCCTGTGTGGACTGGGAAATTGTCATAGCTGATGTAGACCCCCAAACACTGATAAATCATTCGCCCTATGCAAGGGATGAGGGGCGCGATCTGCCCCGTTCGGTTTCCCCTTTAAATTTTATTTATGTCCCCCATGCCCGGGTAAGTGGGGTGTGAGCATTAAAACCGTTTACAAATTTTTCCCAGTCTGTTTGCCGAGCTTTTGTCATAGCTCCCCTGGCAGCGCAAGGGGAGTTTGGAAGAGCCTCAGCATTCCGGGGGGGACGATGTTTTCTATAGGGGAGGCCTAGTTGCGAATACGTTTCGTGTCGAAGTTTAGAATCATTGTAAAAGTTGTTTTTTGAAGGGGTACGTTATTATGGAAGTTTGTTGGGTTTTTTGAGCACCAAAGGTTGCAGTGGCCTCTAAGAGTTTTGAATACTGCTCACAAGATCATTGTTAAAGGGCTCACGAGGAACAAAGGATTTACCAGTCATCACATTGCAAAAAAGTTTATCATCTATCTGTGGAAACTTAAAAAGTTTCCCCTTTTTAATATCCCCCCCAGGAAATGTATTACCAATATCTAGAGAGTTAGCCTAGGGGGAAATGAAATAACTATATCTTTAACCAAAAGGAAAACCAAAAGCTGGAGAATAATGTTGGCCCGGCACTAATATTGGGGTTCAATTTTTTTCCCAAAATTTGCACATTATCATATGTTTAAAGAGTTTTAAAAGTTATTTTCCATTACATTAAACCAAAAGTAGTTTTCCCAATGCTTTTGTTTTGCAAAGTTTTCCCCAATAATAAAGGGGGCCAGAATGCACAAATTGGGAGCCCCCAAATAATTAAATTTATCAGCAGGGGCATACAAGTTAAATATGTTGAGAGAGAGTTCCCAAAATAAACCAACACCGTGAACTGTAGTCCCCGTTTTCTTATGCGCAAGAAATTGATGGGGAAATGATTTTTTTAATTAAGAACACAAGATTAGTGTTTAGGTTTTTGCAACAAAGGGGGGGTAATTTGGGGGGTTGGGGGGTTTTTTGAGGGCTCTGCCTTTGTAGACACAAAACATCAATGGGTTCGTGGTTACTTTTGATGAAGTTCGGGAAAGTTTTTTTCTAAGTGATGAAATGTTCCACTTAATTAAAAAGTTTAACAAGTTTGACCCTTATAGGTCCTGGGATATCTCGATTTTCAGCATAATGAAAAAATTTTCATATAAAAGCAGACCTTTTCAATGTCAACAGTGACCCTTGTCCATGAGTTTGTAAAATGCACCTCCTTTGTAAGCCCTCGTGGGATCTTTGTAAACCCAGGCATGAAAACGTTTATGTGGAAATATGATAGGTCACCAACCACTCACAATTTCCCTCCTCCACTAAATTTCACGCAACACTACAACTGTCATCCCAGCGCCCACTACCCAAAATTTTGGGTTTATTACATTTGTCAACAGTATTGATTCAACATTAAGTCTATGGACTAACCTCACACACTCTGCACCCCCACTTTTTTTATGCTCATCACTATTACAACATTTTTAGACACCACCGCTTCATCACACTCTTCACCACCACTTAAATTACCTCATCACTATTACTAAATTATAGACACCCCCGCTCTCATCACCTCTTCACCACCACTTATTAGGTCACCTATTTCTAACATCATTGACACCTTTTCCCCCTAAAACTCTTCCCACCACTTATATTACGGTCACACTTTCAAAAAAACATTTACACCATAGCCTTCGTTTTTATGCCACTACAGTTATCAACACAAGTATTATTTTCGTATTACTGAATTAAGAAAACCACCCCCACCTTTTTTCAAGCCTTACACTTTCTTTTACAAAATTTTGACAATCTTTTTATTGGGAACTCCACACTTTCTTTTGGGGTTTTTCAAGTTTTTGTTTCAGGAAAATTTTGTTTTCCAGTCTTTTTGAGCGACATCAGGTGTATACCACAGGGCAAGACTTTGGGAAAACGGAACTGAGCCCGGCAGCTGAGCTCGTTGGTGACGTCAGCGACTCAGCTGGGGTATTGACAGCCGACGTGATGGGGGTCTGTTGACCCTCTCCCCAGGTGAGGTGCCAAACCCCCTTTTCTGAGGG
>NC_069493.1:2991665-3218883 GCF_026875155.1 Cherax quadricarinatus
TACTCCCCCTTTTTGGAAAACCTTTAAAACCTTTTTTTTTTTTTTTTTTTTTTTTTTTTTTTTTTTTTTTTTTTTTTTTTTTTATCTTACCAGGATCCACTTGTCACCTGTGTACAACCCTTGGTAGAGCCCTCTATCTTACCCGGATCCCACCTTGTCACCTGTGTACACCCTTGGTAAGCCCTCTATCTTACCCGGAATCCCACCTTGTCACCTGTTTTACAACCCCTTTGGGAGAGCCCTCTACTTACCAGGATCCCACCCTTGTCCCCCCATGGTAACACCCCTTTGGTAGAGCCCTCTAAACTTACCAGGATCCCACCTTTTCACCTGTGAACACCTTTGGTAGAGCCCTCTATCTTACCAGGATCCCCCTTGTCACCTGTGTACACCTTGGTAGAGCCCTCTATCTTACCAGGATCCACCCTTTTCACTCTGTACACCCCTTGGTAGAGCCTTATCTTACCAGGATCCCACCTTGTCACCTTTTACACCCTTGTAGAGCCCCCCTATCTTCCAGGATCCCACCTTGTCACCTGTGTACCCTTGGTAGAGCCCCTATCTTCTCAGGGTCCCACCTTGACACCTGTGTACACCTTGGTAGAAACCTCTATCTTACCAGGATCCACCTTGCCACCTGTGTACACCCTTGGGTAGAGCCCTCAACTTACCAAGGACCCACCTTGTCACCTGTGTACAACCTTGGTAGAGCCCCCTATCTTACCGGATCCCACCCTTGTCACCTGGGGTTACACCTTGGTAAGCCCTCTATCTTACCAGGATCCCACCTTGCACCTGTGTAACACCCTTGGTAGAAACCCTCTAAACTTTCCAGGATCCCACCTTGCACCTGTGTACACCTTGGTAGGCCCTCTATCTTACCAGGATCCCACCTTGTCACCTGTGTACACCTTGGTAGAGCCCTCTATCTTACCAGGATCCCACCTTGTCACCTGTGTACACCTTGGTAGAGCCCTCTATCTTACCAGGATCCCACCTTGTCACCTGTGTACACCCTTGGTAGAGCCCTCTATCTTACCAGGATCCCACCTTGTCACCTGTGTACACCTTGGTAGAGCCCTCTATCTTACCAGGATCCCACCTTGTCACCTGTGTACACCCTTGGTAGAACCCTCTATCTTACCAGGATCCCACCTTGTCACCTGTGGTACACCTTGGTAAGCCTCTATCTTACCAGGGTCCCACCTGTCAACCTGTGTACACCCTTGGTAGAACCCTCCTATCTTACAGGAATCCCACCTTTCACCTGTGTACCCTTGGTAGAGCCCACAAACTTACAGGAACCCACCTTGTCACACTGTGTACACCTTGGAAGAACCCTCAATCTACCAGGATCCCCCTTGTCACCTTTACACCCTTTGTAGAACCTCTTCAATCTTACAGGATCCACCTTGACACCTTGTGAACACCGCTTTGGTAGAAACCCTCTATCTTACCAGGATCCCACCTTGGTCACCTGTGTACCCCCTTGTATAACCCTCTATCTTACAGGATCCCACCAGTTGTCACCTGTGTACACCCTTGGTAGAACCCTCCTATCTTACCAGGATCCCACCTTGTCACCTGTGTACACCCTTGGTAGAACCCTCTATCTTACCAGGATCCCACCTTGTCACCTGTGTACACCCTTGGTAGAACCCTCTATCTTACCAGGATCCCACCTTGTCACCTGTGTACACCCTTGGTAGAACCCTCTATCTTACCAGGATCCGCACCTTGTCACCTTTGTACACCCATGTAGAAACCCACTAATCTTACAGGATCCCACCTTGTCACCTGTGTTACAACCCTTGGTAGACCCCTCTTATCTTACCAGATCCCACCTGCACCTGTGTACACCTTGGTAGAACCCTCTATCTTACCAGGATCCCACCTTGTCACCTGTGTACACCTTGGTAGAACCCTCTATCTTACCAGGATCCAAGTGTCTTATGTCCATCGGGATCCTTTTAATATCTTATTGTTATACTAAGGAGATATACTAAGAATAAGATAAAATGAGTTATTAATATTAACATGTGTGTTAGCTAAGAAAAAATTACTCTCCTGCCTTTCTGTACCTACATACATTAGGTACCTTGTGGGTGTCTACTTGAACCATTATTGCTGAACAGTAAGAGGTGTTTGAAGCCTAGCCACTGACTGTGGCTACTTCAATGTTGTGCTCTCTCCCCCTAGTACTATGTTGTGCTCTCTCCCCCTAGTACTATGTTGTGCTCTGTCCCTCTAGTACTATGTTGTGCTCTCTCCCCCAAGTACTATGTTGTGTCTCTCCCTCCCCCAGTACTATGTAGTGCCTCTCTCCCTCTTGGTACTATGGTTGTTTTTCTCTCCCCCTATACATGAGTTGGATATGAGCTCTCCCCATAGTACTAATTTGTGCTCTCTCCCCCTAGTACTATGTTGTGCTCTCTCCCCCTAGTACTATGTTGTGCTCTCTCCCCCTAGTACTATGTTGTGTTCTCTCCCCCTAGTACTATGTTGTGCTCTCTCCCCCTAGTACTATGTTGTGCTCTCTCCCCCTAGTACTATGTTGTGCTCTCTCCCCCTAGTACTATGTTGTGCTCTCTCCCCCTAGTACTATGTTGTGCTCTCTCCCTCTATTAACTATTTTGTCTCTCTCCCCTTATACTAAGTTGTGCTTCACTCCCCCTATACTATGTTGTGCTCTCCTGCCCCCTAGAAACCATGTGTGCTCTTTCCCCTATACTATGTTGTGCTCCTCTCCCCCCTATTTCTAATGTTGTGCTCTCTCCCAAGTAACTATGTTTGTTGCTCTCTCCCCTAGTACTTATGTTGTGCTCTCTCCATCCTAGTACTATGTTGATGACTCTCTCCTCCCTATACTGAAGTTGTGTTCATCCCCCTAAGTACTATGTTTGCTTCTCCCCCTAGTACTAAGTTGTGCTCTCCTCATCTAGAACTATGTTGTGCTCTCACTGCCCAAGTACTATGTTTGTGTCTCTCCCCCTAGTACTATTTGTGCTCTCTCAACCCCCTATTACTATGTTGTGCTCTCTCCCCTAGTACTATGTTGAGGTCCTCTCCCTCTCCCCTAGTACTATGTTGTGCTCCCTCTCCCCCAATTACCATGTTGTGCTCTCTCGTCCCCCTAAGTACATCTAGTAGTGCTCTCACCCCCTAGTATATGTTGTGCCTCTCCCCCCTAGTACTATGTTGTTCTCTCTACCCCCATACTATGTTGTGCACTCTCCCCCTATACTATGTTGTGCTCTCTCCTCTTCCCCGCCTAGTACTATGTTGTGCTCTCTCCCTCCTGTACTATGTTGTGTTCTCTCCCCTAGTACTTATGTATGTGCTCTTTCTCTCTCCTCTAGTACTTATGTTGTGCTCTCTCCCTCTAGTACTATTTTTGTGATCCCTCCCCTAGTACTATGTTGTGCTCTCTCCCCCTAGTAACCGATGTTTGTGCTCTTTCCCCCTAGTACTGATGTTTTGTGCTCTCTCCCATCCCCCTAGTTCTATGTTGTGCTCTCTCCCCATACTATGTTGTTCTCTCCCCTTAGTACTATGTATGTGTCTCTCCCCTAGTACTAAGTTGTGCTCTCTCCCCCCTAGCACCAGTTGTGCACTTTCCCCCCTATTACTATGGTTGTGCTCTCTCCGCCTAGTACTTATGTTGTGCTCTCTCTCCCTCCCTAGTAACTAATTGTTCTCTCACCTCTAGACTATGTTGTTGTTCTCTCCCCTAGGACCATGTTGTGCTCTCGACCCCCTATCCTATGTTGTGCTCTCTTCCCTCCCTAGTACCATGTTGTGCTCTCTCCCCCTAGTACCATGTTGTGCTCTCTCCCCCTAGTACTATGTTGTGCTCTCTCCCCCTAGTACTATGTTGTGCTCTCTCCCCCTAGTACTATGTTGTGCTCTCGCACTTCTATGTAATATGTTGTGCTCTCTCCCCCTAGTACCATGTTGTGCTCTCTCCCCCTAGTACTATGTTGTGCTCTCTCCCCCTAGTACTATGTTGTGCTCTCTCCCCCTAGTACTATGTTGTGCTCTCTCCCCCTAGTACTATGTTGTGCTCTCCCCCCTAACTATTTGTGCTCCTCTCTCCCGCTAGTACTATTTTTGTGCTCTTCTCCCCCTATACTATTGTTTGTTACTCTCGCCCTAGTACTAGTTGTGCTCTCTCCACCTACTGTACTATGCTATGCTCTCTCTTCACTTTACTATGTTGTGCACTCCTTCCCCCTAAGTAACTATGTTGTGCTCTCTCCCCCTAAGTATATGTTGTGCTCTCTCCCATATTACTATGTTGTTCACTCTACCCCTAGTACTATGTTGTGCTCTCTCCCCCTAGTACTATGTTGTGCTCTCTCCCCCTAGTACTATGTTGTTCTCTCTACCCCTAGTACTATGTTGTGCTCTCTCCCCCTAGTACTATGTTGTGCTCTCATTCCCCCTAGTCTACTGTTGTCTTCTCTCTACCCCTAGAAACTATTGGTTTTTTTTTTTATTTTGCTCTCTTCCCCCTAGTACTAATGTTGTGCTCTCTCCCCCAGTACTATGTTATTCTCTTGTTCTCACTACCCCTAGTACTATGTTGTGCTCTCTCCCCCATACTATGTTGTGCCTCTCCCCCTAGTACTATGTGTGCTCTCTCCCCCCTAGTACTTATTTGTTGCTCTCTCCCCCGTAGAACTATGTTTTGTTCTCTCCCCCTAGTATCAAGTTGTGTTCTCTCCCCCTAGTACCATTTTGTGCTCTCACTCCCCCTCGTACAGATGTTTGCTATCACCCCTAGTACATGTTGTGCTCTCACCCACTAGACTGACGTTGTGCTCTCTCCCCCTAGTACATAGTTTGTGCTCTCTCCCCCTAGTACTAATGGTTCTCTTCTACCCATTGTACTATGTTGTGCTCTCTCCTCCTGTACAAGTTGTCTCACTCCCCCTAGTTTTCTATGTTGTGCTCTCTCCCCCCTAGTACTATGTTTGCTCTCACCCCTAGTACTATGTATGTTGCTCTCTCCCCCTAGTAACAATGTTGTGTTCATCTCGCCCCTAGTATCATTTTGAGTCCACTCCCCCTAGTACAATGTTGTGCTCTCTCCCCTAGTACTATGTTGTGTTCCTCTCCCCTAGTACATGTTTGCTCTCTCCACCTAGTACTAAGTGTGCTCCCTCTCCCTAGTACTATGTTGTTGCACTCGGCTTCCCCCTATTCTTATGTTTTAGCTCTCTCCCCCAAGTACTACGGTTGTGCTCTCTCCCCCTAGTACTTATGTTGTTTCCTTCTCCCCTAGTACTATGTTGTGCTCTCTCCCCCTAAGTACTATGTTGTGCTCTCATCCCCCTAATACTAATGTTGTTCTCTCTAAACCCCTAGTACTAAGTTGTGGCTCAATCTCCCCCTAGTACTTATGTTGTCTCTCTTCCCCCTAGTACTAGTTTGTTCTCTCTACCCCTGAGTACTATGTTGTGCTCTCTCCTCTAAACTATGTTGTGCTCTCTCCCCCCCACCCCTAGTACTATGTTGTGCCTCTCTCCCCCTATACTATGATGTGCTCTCTCCCCTAGTACTATTTGTGCTCTCTCCCCCAGTACTATGTTGTGTTTCTCTCCCCTAGTATCATGTTTGTTCTCTCTCTCCCCCCTAGTACCATGTTGTGCTCTCTTCCTCCAGTAACCCAGTTGTGCTCTCATCCCCTAGTACCATTTGTGCTCTTCACTCACTAGACTAAGTTGTGCTCTCTCCCCTAGTATATGTTGTGCTCTCTCCCCCTAGTACTATGTTGTGCTCTCTCCCCCTAGTACCATGTTGTGCTCTCTCCCCCTAGTACTATGTTGTGCTCTCTCCCCCTAGTACCATGTTGTGCTCTCACCCACAAGTACCCATGATGTCTCTCTCCCCCCTAGTACTATGTTGTGCCTCTCTCCCCCTAGTACTATGTTGTGCTCTGCCTCCCCCTAGTACCAAGTTGTTGGGCTCTCTTCCCCCTAGTACTATGTTTTGCTCTCTCCCCCCTATACCATGTTGTCTCTCAATACCCACTAGTACTATTTTTGCTCTCTCCCCCTAGTACTATGTTTGCTCTCTCCCCTATACTCTGTTGTGCTCTCTCACCCCTAGTACCATGATGAGCTCTCTCCCCCTAGTACTTGTGTGCTCAGTCGTCTCTCCCGCCAAGTACTATGTTGTGCTCTCACCACTCGTAACTGATGTTGTGCACTCTCCCCCTAGTACCTTATGCTGTGCCTCTCTCCCCCTAGTCTAAGTTTGTGCTCTCTCCCCCTAGTACCATGTTGTGCTCTCTCCCCCTAGTACTATGTTGTGCTCTCTCCCCCTAGTACCATGTTGTGCTCTCACCCACTAGTACTATGTTGTGCTCTCTCCCCCTAGTACTATGTTGTGCTCTCTCCCCCTAGTCCTATGTTGTGCTCTCTCCCCTTTGTACCATGTTGTGCTCTCTTCACCCCTAGTAACTTTGTTGTGCTCTTCTCCCCCTATACCATTTTGCTCTCACCCACTAGTACTAAGTTTGTGCTCCTCCCCCTAGTACTATGTTGTTCTCTCTCCCCCAAGTAACTATGTTGTCTCTCTCCGCCCCTAGTACCATGTTGTGCTCTCTCCCCCTAGTACTATGTTGTGCTCTCTCCCCCTAGTACCATGTTGTGCTCTCACCCATTAGTACTATGTTGTGCTCTCTCCCCCTAGTACTATGATGTGCTCTCTATCACCCTAGTACTATGTGTGACTCTCTCCCCCCTAGTAAGCCATGTTGTGCTCTCTCCCCCTAGTACTATGTTGTGCTCTCTCCCCCTAGTACCATGTTGTGCTCTCTCCCCCTAGTACTATGTTGTGCTCTCTCCCCCTAGTACCATGTTGTGCTCTCTCCCCCAATACCAAGTAGTGCCTCCCCCCTAGTACTATGGTTGTTGCTTCTCCCCCTAGTACCATGTTTTGAGCTCTCTCCCCCCAGTAATATTTTGCTCTCTCCCCTATGTACTATGATGTGCTCTCTCCCCCTATAACTCATATTGTGCTCTCCTCCCCCTAGTACCATTTGTGCTCTCTCTCCCTAGAACTATTTGTTGCTCACTCCCCTAGTACTATGTGGTGCTCTCTTCCCCCCTATACCATGTTGTGCTCTCTCTCCCTATTACTAAGTTGTGCTCTCGTCCCCCCTATACTATGTGTGCCTCTCTCCCCCTAGTACCATGATTGCCTCTCCCCCTAGTACTATGTTGTGCTCCTCCCCTAGTAATACCATGTTGAGTGCTCTCTCCCCCTAAGTACTATTGTTGTGCCTCACTCCCCCTAGTACTTATGTTGTGCTCTCTCCTCCCCCTATGACTGATTTTGTGCCTCTCCCCCTAGTACCATGTTGTGTCTCTCTCTCCCTAGTAACTATGTTGTGACTCCTCTCCCCCTAGTACTATGTTGTGTTCTCTCCCCTAGTACCATGTTGTGCTCTCTCCCCCTAGTACTATGTTGTGCTCTCTCCCCCTAGTACCATGTTGTGCTCTCTCCCCCTAGTACTATGTTGTGCTCTCTCCCCCTAGTACTATGTTGTGTTCTCTCCCCTAGTACCATGTTGTTCGCTTCCCCCCTAGTACCATGTTGTGGCTCTTCTCCCCCCCTAGTACTATGTTGTGCTCTCTCCCTAGTACTATGTTGTGCTCTCTCCCCCTAGTACTATGTTGTGCTCTCTCCCCCTAGTACCATGTTGTGCTCTCTCCCCCTAGTAACATGTTGTGCTCTCACCCTAGTACAATGTTTTGTGCTCTCTCGCCCCCCTAGTACCATGTTGTACTCCTCCCCTATACCATGTTGAGAGCTCTCTCCCCCTAGAACTATGTTGTGCTCTCAATCCCCACTAGTACTATGTTGTCACCTCTCCCCCTATACTATGAATTTTGTTGTGGTTCTCCTAACCTTGACAAACTCGGCACCAAAGATATTTCTGACACCTGTTTTGTCCAGTAATTATATAAATTTAATTTAGCTCCAGCGGTTTTACTCGTCTTTACGTTCAGCTTAGCAGTTATTGTATTTATTCTGGCCTACATGATCTCCTGGTCCCAGACCTACATGTTCCTCCTGTCTCCAGACCTATCTACATGTTTCTCCTGTCCCAGACCTACAATGTTCTCCTGGTCCAGACCTACATGTTTTTCCTGGTCCCAGACCTACATTGTTTCTCGTGGTCCCAGCCTACATGTTCTCACTGTCCCAGACCTACATTTCTTCTCCTGGTCCCAGACCCTACATGTTGTCTGTACCCAGGCCTACATTACTCATTGGACCCAGGCCTACATGTTCTCATTTGTAACCCAGGCCCTACATGTTGTCTTGGACCCAGGCCTACATGGTTTTCTCACTGTCACAGACCTACATGTTCCTCCTGGTCCCAGACCTACATGTTCTCCTGGTCCCCAGACCTACATGTTGTCTTGTACCCAGGCCGAACATGTTCTCTTGGACCCAGGCCTACATGTTCCTAGTACCCAGGCCTACATGATGTCTTATGGGACCCAGCCTACATGTTCACCTGGTCCCCATACCCTACATGTTCTCCTGGTCCCAGACCTACATGTTCTCCTGTCCCCCAGGACCAACATGTTTCCTGGTCCCAACCTACATGTTCTCCTGGTCCCAGGCCTACAATGTTCTCCATGTCCCCAGACCTACAAGTTCTCCGGGTCCAGCCTACATGTTCTCCGGTCCCAAGACCTACATGTTCTCTCCTGGGTCCCAGGCCTACATTTCTCCTGGTCCCAAGACCTACAACATTTCTTCCTGGTCCCCCCCCCCCCCAGGCCTACATGTTCATCCTTTCCCAACCTACATGATCTCCTGGTCCCAGACCTACATGTTCTCCCTGGTCCCAGACCTACATTTCTCCCTGGTCCCAGACCTACATGTTCCTCCTGTCCCAGACCGTACATGTTTTCTCCTCCGGTCCCAGACCTACATGTTCTCTTTGGACGCCAGACCTACATGTTCCTCCTGGACCAACCTACATGATTCTCCTGGTCCCAGACCTACCATTTTCTCCTGGTCCCAAGACCTACAAGTTCTCCTGTCCCATACCTACATGTTCTCTTGGACCAGACCTACATGTTCTCCTGGTCACCAGACCTACATGTTCTCCTGTCCCAGACATACATGTTCTCACTGTCCACAGACCTACAATGTGCTCCTGGCCCAGACCTACATGTTCTTCGTTGGACCCCAGACCCTACGATGTTTCTCCTGGTCCCCCCATACCTACATGTCTCCTTGACCAGACTACATGTTCTCCAGGTCCCAGACCCTACATGTTCTCCTGGTCCCAGACCTACATGTTCTCTTGGAACCCAGACCTACATGTTCTCCTGGTCCCAGATCCTACATGTTTTTCTCCCTGGTCCCAGACCTACATGTTCTCCTGGTCCCAGACCTACATGTTCTCCTGGTCCCAGACCTACATGTTCTCCTGGTCCCAGACCTACATGTTCTCCTGGTCCCAGACCTACATGTTCTCCTGGTCCCAGACCTACATGTTCTCCAGTCCCAGACCCGAACATGTTCCTTCTCTCTGGTCCCAGACCTACATGTTCTCACTGGTCCCAGACCTAACATGTTTCTCTTGGACCCAGACCTACATGTTCTCCATGGTCCCAGACCTACATTTTCTCCTGGTCCAGACCTACATGTTCTCCTGGTCCCAAGACACTACATGTTCTCCTGGTCCCAGACCTACATGTTCTCCTGGTCCCAGACCTACATGTTCTCTTGGACCCAGACCTACATGTTGTCTTGTACCCAGGCCTACATGTTCTCTTGGACCCAGCCTACAATGTTGACTTGACCAGGCCTACATTGTCCTGACCCAGGCCTACATGTTGGCTTGTACCCAAGGCCAACAGGTTGCTTGGACCCAGGCCTACATTTTGTCTTGACCCAGGCCTACATGTGTGTCATGTACCCAGCCTACAATGATGTCTTGGACCCAGGCCCTACTGTTGTCTTGGGGCCCAGGCCTACATGTTGTCTGGAACCCAGGCCTACATGTTGTCTTGGATCCAGACCTACAATTTGTCTTGGACCCAGGCCTAACATGTTTCTTGGACCCAGCCTACATGTTGTCTTGGACCCAGGCCTACATTTCTCTAGGACCCAGGCCTAATGTTCTCCTGGTCCCATACTACATGTTTCTCCTGTCCCAGTGCCTACATGTTTCTCCTGGTCCCAGCCTACTGTTTTCCCTGTCCCACCTACATGTTTCTCTAGTCCCATGCCTACATGTTCTCCTGGTTTCAACCTACATGTTCTCTTGTGGACCCAGACCAACTTGTTCTCTGGACTCAGACCTAATGTTTTCTTGACCCAACCTACATGTTCTCTTGGACCCAGACCTACATGTTTCACATTGACCCAGACCTACATTGTTTCTCCTGGGCCCCGTGCCACATGTTCCTTCCCTGGTTTCAGACCTACATTTTCTTCTCGGGACACATAACCTACATTTCTCTATGGACCCAGACCTACATGTTCTCACTGGCCCAGACTACATGTTCTCTTGTACCCAACCTACATGTTCACTTGGACGCCGACCTACATGTTCTCCCTGGTCCCAGACCTACATGTTCTCTTGGACCCAGACCTCCATGTTCTCCTAGGACCCAGGAAAAAAAAAACCCCTACCCTTTAAAGACATTTTCTCCTGTGCCCATGAGCCACGAGTTCTTCCTTTTTTCAGACCTAACATTTCTCTTGGACCCAGACCTACATGTCACTTGGACCCGACCTACATGATCTCTTGGACCCAGACCTACATGTTCTCTTGGACCCAGACCTACATGTTTCCTCCTTGGACCCCAGACCAACATGTTCTCCTGAGTCCCAGGCTTACATGTTCAAACTGGATTCAGACCTACATGTTCTCTTGGACCCAGACCAACATTGTTCTCTGGACCCAGACCTACATGTTCTCCTGACCCAGACCTACATGTATCTCCTTGTACCCAGACCTAACATGTTCTCATTGGACCAGACCCTACATGTTCTCCTGGTCCGCAGGCCTACATGTTACCTGGTGTCAGACCTACATTTGTCTCTGTACCCAGACCAACATGTTTCTTGGACCCAGACCAACATGTTCTCTTGGACCCAGACCTACATGTTCTCTTGACCCAGACCTACATGTTCTCTTGGACCCAGACCTTACATGTTTCTCTCGGTCCCAGGCCTACATGTTCTCCCTGTTTCAGACCTACATGGTTCTCTTGGACGCAGACCTACATTTCTTCGTTGACCCAGACCCTACATTTTATCTCCGTCCCCAGTACCTACATGTTTCTCTTGACCAGACCTACCATGTTCTCTTGGACCCAGACCACATGTTCTCCGGTCCCAAGACCTACATGTTCCTTGGACCCAGGCCACATGTTGTCTTGACCCAGACCTACAAGTTCTCCATTGGTCCCCTCAGACCTACATTATCTCATTGGACGCCAGACCTACATGTTCCTCTTGGAGACCCAGGCCCTACATGTTGTCTTGGACCCAGAAACCTACATGATCTCTCAGTCACCAGACCGTACAGTGTTCTCTTGGACCCAGACCTACATGTACTCCTGGTCCCAGACCTACATGTCTCATTGGACCCAGACCTACATGTTTCTCCTGTTCCCAGCCCTATACTTATTGTCTCTTGACCCAGACCTACATGTTCCTCCTGGCCCAGACCTACATGTTCTCCGGGTCCCAGACCTACATGTTCTCTTGACCCAGGCCCTACAATTTACGTTGCTTAAATACTATACGGCCAAGATTGTGACTGGGTATACAAGACAAGCTGCAGGATCTTGGAAGTTGAAATCATAGACGAATCACAGGATTGTAGGAAGTATTTATTCATCTTAGTGTGGATAAGAAACGAGATACCCTGATAACGAAAGTGCAGCATGTTTACGTAGCTCTAAGGTTATGACAGGGCCAAACGAAGAAGCAGCAGCAACACAGGACCAGGAGCTAACACTAAAGCAACTGCTCAACTCAACCCTCCCACCAACTCTCAGAGATAGTCTTTTGTCTCCCAGCCATTAGTTCTCTTGCTAATTAATGTACCACTAACATTTATTCTCGATTATCACATCTCTGCAAGACACTATGTCATTTCCTTGACGTGATACAGTCAGTTTCCAAGACCTTAAACAATAACCCCCCCAAAAACCCAATCTCAATATCACGTCCTCTGTCACTCCAAAATCTTGGGCTGTCATCACACAAGGTCTGGATCTGTCTGGAAGTCGGAATTAGAAAAATTTTTTGATTATATTCTTTCTAGTTATATCAGTGTTTTGTGCTGCTCTGATACCCTGCTTAGTTCACACCTGCTGTGTGTATCAGCTGGTGTCCTGCTGTGTGTATCAGCTGGTGTCCTGCTGTGTGTATCAGCTGGTGTCCTGCTGTGTGTATCAGCTGGTGTCCTGCTGTGTGTATCAGCAGGTGTCCTGCTGTGTGTATCAGCTGGTGTCCTGCTGTGTGTATCAGCTGGTGTCCTGCTGTGTGTATCAGCTGGTGTCCTGCTGTGTGTATCAGCAGGTGTCCTGCTGTGTGTATCAGCTGGTGTCCTGCTGTGTGTATCAGCTGGTGTCCTGCTGTGTGTATCAGCTGTGTCCTTTTGTGTGTAATCAGCTGGTGTCCTGCGTGTCATCAGGCATGTGTCCTGCTGTGTTGTAGCAGCTGGTGTCCTTCTGTGTGTATCAGCTGGTGACCCTGCTTGTGTATCAGCAGGTGTCCCTGCTGGTGTATCACTGGTGTCCTGCTGTTGTGTATCAGCTGGTTGGTCCTGCTGTGTGTATCAGCAGTGTCCTCTGTGTGTATCACCTGTGGCCTGCTGGTGTAATCACAGGTGACCTGTGAGTATCACAGGTGTCCTGGCTGTGTGTATCAGCTGGTGTCCTGCTGTATGTATCAGCAGGTGTCCTGCTTGTGTGTATCAGCTGGTGTCCTGCTGTGTGTATCAGCAGGTGACCTGTGTGTATCAGCAGGTGTCCTGCTGTGTGTATCAGCAGGTGTCCTGCTGTGTGTATCAGCTGGTGGCCTGCTGTGTGTATCAGCAGGTGACCTGTGTGTATCAGCAGGTTCCCTCTGTGTGTATCAGAGCATGTGTCCTGCATATTAATCAGCAGTGTCCCCTGCTTTGTGTTATCAGCTGTTCCTGCTGTGTGTATCAGCGGTGACCTGTTGTACAGCAGTGTCCTGCTGTTGTATCAAGCTGGTTGTCACCCTGCTGTGTGTATCAGTTGGTGTCCTGCTGTGTACAGCAGTTCCTAGCTGTGTGTATCAGCTGGTGTCCTGCTGTGTGTATCAGCTAGGTGTCCTACTGTTGTGTCAGTACAGTGTCCTGCTGTGTGTAATCAGCTGGTGTCCTGCTGAATGTATCAGCAGGTTGTCCCTGCTGTGGTGTATCAGCTAGTGACCCCTGCTGTGATGTATCAGCAGTGTCAGCTGCCTGTTGTAACAGCAGGTGTCCTGCTGTGTTATCAGCCAGGTGTCCTGCTGTGGTATCATCCTGTGACCTGCTGTAGAGTATCAGCAGGTGTCCTTGCTTGTGTGTACAGCAGTGTCCTGCAGTGTTTATCGCAGGTTGTCCTGCTGTGAGGTGTCAGCAGGTGTACCTGTCTGTGTATCAGCAGGTGACATGTGTGTATCAGCAGGTGTCCGTGCTGTATGTATCAGCAGGTGTCCTGCTGTGTGTATCAGCAGGTGTCCTGCTGTGTGTATCAGCAGGTGTCCTGCTGTGTGTATCAGCTGGTGTCCTGCTGTGTGTATCAGCTGGTGTCCTTGGCTGTATGTACAGGCAGGTGTCCTGCTGTGTGTATATCTAGCCCTGGTGTCCTGCTGTGTGTATCCGCAGTGTCCTGCTGTGTGTAATCAGCTGAGTCGCTGCTGTATTTAGACCGCAGGTGTCCTGCTGTGTGTATCAGCAGGTGACCTGTGTGTATCAGCAGGTGTCCTGCTGTGTGTATCAGCAGGTGATCTGTGTGTATCAGCTGGTGTCCTGCTCTGTGTATCAGCAGGTGACCTGTGTGTATCAGCAGGTGTCCTGCTGTGTGTATCAGCTGGTGTCTTGTTGCATCAGCAGGTGTCCTGCTGTGTGTATCAGCAGGTGTCCTGCTGTATGTATCAGCAGATGTCCTGCAGTGTGTATCAGCAGGTGTCCTGCTGCGTGTCGAGGGTGTCCTGCATGCGTATCAGCAGGAGTCCTGTTGCGTGTCGAGGGTGTCCTGCAGTGCGTATCAGCAGGTGTCCTGTTGCGTGTCGAGGGTGTCCTGCAGTGCGTATCAGCAGGTGTCCTGCTGCGTGTCGAGGGTGTCCTGCTGTGTGGTACACAGCCTTGGTAATGTACAACTTTCCCTACCACCTCACCTCACCACAAAAGTCTTGAGATATTTAAAGATTTTAACAAGACAGATGTTCTGTGAGGCGTCACAACTGCTATAAATATACTCTTTAATCTCTCTCTCTCCTGACTGTGTCCAGATCTTCCTGGAGCTCATTACCTCTGTACCTGGTTCAGCTATCAAAACCTTGGGGCCCAGTCCCTGGACCCATTATGTGCCTCTGTAATGTTGACGTACAGTCAGTGGACCCATTATGTGCCCTGTAATGTTGAGGTACAGTCCCTGGACCCATTATGTACGTCTGTAATGTTGAGGTACAGTCAGTGGACCCATTATGTGCCTCTGTAATGTTGAAGGTTAGTCCTGGACACCATTATGTGCCTCTGTAATTTGAGTACAGTACCTGGAGCCATTAATGTGGCTCTGTAATTGTTGAGTAAGCCCAGGAACCCTATATGTGCCTCTGTAATGTTGAGTGTACAACTCCCTGACCCATTATGGTGGCCCTCTGTAATGATGAGGTAAACAGTCAGTGACCCATTATTGCCTCTGTAATGTTGAGGTACAGTCCCAGTGACCCCTTATTTGCCTCTGTAATGTTGAGGTACAGTCAAGTGGACCCATTATGTGCCTCTGTAATGTTGAGGTACAGTCCCCTGGACCATTATGTGCCTCTGTAATTTGAGGTACAGTCCCTGTCGCCATTACTTGCCTCAGTTAATGTGAGTGTACAGTTCCTGACCCATTTATGTACCTCTTAAATGTTGAGGTACAGTCCCCTGGACCCCTTATTGCCTCCTGTAATGTTGAGGTACATCCGCTGGACACCTTATGTGCCTCTTAATGTGAGGTACAGTTCCTGACCTATTATGTACCTCTGACATGTTGAGGTCACGTCCTTGGACCTCATTAATGGTACCTTAGTAATGTTAGAGGTACAGTCCCTGACCAATTTATAGTACCTCAGTAATCTTGAGGAACAGTGTCCTGGACCCATTATGTAACCTCTGTAAAATTGAGAACAGTCCCCTGGACCCATTATGTGCCTCTGTAATGTTGAGGTACAGTTCCCTGTACCCATTATGTGCCTCGAAATGTTGAGGTCTACAGTCCCAGGACCCATTAGTACGTCTTGTAATGTTGAGGTACAGTCCCCTGGACCCATGGTATGTACCTCTGTAATGTTGATGTACGCAGGTCCCCTGGGACCCAATATGTACCTCAGTAATGTTTATGAAGGTACAGTCCCCTGACCCATTAAGTACCTCTGATTGTTAGTAGGAACAGTCCCTAGTCCCAGATATTTACCTCTGTCATGTGATGGGACAGTCCCTGACCCATAAGTGTACCTCTGTAATGTTGAGGTACATTCCCAAGACCCATAATGTACCTCAGTAATGTTGAGGTACAGTCCCTGGACCCCATTATGTACCTCAGTAATCGTTGAGGTACGTCCCTGGACCCATTAATGTAACCTCATTTATGTTGAGGTACAGTCCCAGACCCATTATGTACCTCAGTTAATGTTGAGGTACAGTCTTCTGGACCCTAATGTAACCTCTGTATAAGTTGAGGTACAGTCCCCTTGACCCCAATTATGTACCTCTGTAATGTTGAGGAACAGTCCCTGGACCATAAAGTACCTCGAAATCAGAGCACCTCCTACAGGATGATCTGGGCAACATATTAAAGTCTGGTGAACTTATTTAGATCCAGAGTAATCAGTTATGTAAACTGGCTGAGTTATGAACTTAGGTACACAAGATTCAAGATCAACATTAAATTAGTTTATGATATACAGGGTCTCTTATTGCGAAGTAGTGAGCACTGCGCAGGCCCGACTGGCCTATGCTAGACAGTCCATATTTAACCATTGAAAAATGACTTTAATGGGTTATTTACACCTAGAATATTATTAATACTAGATAAGCCACTAAAGCCATGTTGCTTACTACTGCCACTACTCACCACACATAAAATTATTACGATAAAGGAGTTTAAGTCTATCTACTGCACCAGGTTTCATATAAGCTAAAAAATTGTTGGTTGGTTAATGGGGTTTAAAGTCAAACACTGCAACCGGGGTCATTAAAGGGTTTGGGTTTGGGTTTTAATGGGGTTAAAAGTCTATCTACTGCACCAGGGTCATTAAGACTGGTTGGTTTGGTTAATGGGTTTAAAGTCTATCTACTGCACCAGGGTCATTAAGACTGGTATGGTTGGTTAATGGGTTTAAAGTCTATCTACTACACCAGGTCTTAAACTGGTTGGTTGGTTAATGGGTTTAAAGTCTATCTACTACACCAGGGTCATTAAGACTGGTTGGTTGGTTAATAGGGTTTAAAGTCTATCTAATTACACCAGGTCATTAAAGACTGGTTGGTTGGTTAATGGGGTTTAAAGTCTATCACTACACCAGGGTCATTAAGACTGGTTGGTTGGTTTAATGGGGTATTAAAGTCTATCTATTACACCAGGGTCATTAAGACTGGTTGGTTGGTTAATGAGGTTTAAAGTCTATCTACTACACCAGGGTCATTAAGACGGTTGGTTGGTTAATGGGGTTTAAAGTCTATCTACTACACCGGGGTCATTAAGACGGGTTGTTGGTTAATGGGGTTTAAAGTCTATCTACTGCACCAGGGTCATTAAGATTGGTTGGTTGGTTAATGGGGTTTAAAGTCTATCTACTGCACCAGGTCATTAAGATGGTTGGTTGGTTAATGGGTTTAAAGTCTATCTACTGCAACCAGGGTCATTAAGACTGGTTGGTTGGTTAATGGGGTTTAAAGTCTATCTACTGCACCAGGGTCATTAAGATGGTTGGTTGGTTAATGGGGTTTAAAGTCTATCTACTGCACCAGGGTCATTAAGACTGGTTGGTTGGTTAATGGGGTTTAAAGTCTATCTACTGCACCAGGGTCATTAAGACTGGTTGGTTGGTTAATGGGGTTTAAAGTCTATCTACTGCACCAGGGTCATTAAGACTGGTTGGTTGGTTAATGGGGTTTAAAGTCTATCTACTACACGAGGGTCTTTAAGACTGGTTGGTTGGTTAATGGGGTTTAAAGTCTATCTACTACACGAGGGTCATTAAGACTGGTTGGTTGGTTAATGGGGTTTAAAGTCTATCTACTGCACCAGGGTCATTAAGACTGGTTGGTTGGTTAATGGGGTTTAAAGTCTATCTACTACACCAGGGTCATTAAGACTGGTTGGTTGGTTAATAGGGACTACACTCGCTTCTTGGGCCCCTCCTGGATTAGGGGCCCCTCCTGGATTAGGGTCCCTCCGGAATTAGGGGCCCTAAAGCTTAAGATTTATTAAATTCATCATAGATCCGCCCCTGATTGTCAGCATGTAAGACAATCAGAGTAGACAGCTACCAGACATGTAAGACAATCAGAGTAGACAGCTACCAGACATGTAAGACAGAGAAGACATCTACCAGACATTTCCCAGCATGAGCACTCTAACAGCGACTGATCTAAGCACAAGACAGGTAAGTGTGCACTCTCTAGAGTGCACAAGACCATTATTTCACTAACAGTAGCTCTCCTAGCACCATTAAGACGCACCATACATACAGTACACCTCCTCTAGAACCTGTAAGACAACTACACCTTCTCACAGCTACATTTGTGTTCCTAGGAGTATCCTAGCTGGAACACGGTTCGAATCCCAGTTTAGTTTTCCCTATATTACCACTATGCAACACTGGAGCCTCAACACAGTGTTTCTATGTCACTCAACACAAAGTAATATTAACAATGTTTATACTGGTATTTGTGTTTCAAGATCACGTACTGAACGTGATCCTTAGTACTTTTAGCTGAGACCAATTATCCTCCCCCCCCGGGAGGTTAATTAACCCCGGGGTAATTAACCTACCCCTGTGAGGCTATGTAACCCTGAAGTAATTAACTTTCACCTTGTTGGAAGAGTAATTAGTTAAGACAATTATTCCAGGATGATCTATCACCACTAACAATTATTCCAGTATGATCTATCACCACTAACAATTATTCCAGTATGATCTATCACCACTAACAATTAGTCCAGTATGATCTATCGTCACTAACAATTATTCCAGTATGATCTATCACCACTAACAATTATTCCAGTATGATCTATCACCACTAACAATTAGTCCAGTATGATCTATCGTCACTAACAATTATTCCAGTATGATCTATCACCACTAACAATTATTCCAGTATGATCTATCACCACTAACAATTATTCCAGTATGATCTATCACCACTAACAATTATTCCAGTATGATATATCACCACTAACAATTAGTCCAGTATGATCTATCGTCACTAACAATTATTCCAGTATGATCTATCATCACTAACAATTATTCCAGTATGATCTATCACCACTAACAATTATTCCAGTATGATCTATCGTCACTAACAATTATTCCAGTATGATCTATCATCACTAACAATTATTCCAGTATGATCTATCATCACTAACAATTATTCCAGTATGATCTATCGTCACTAACAATTATTCCAGTATGATCTATCATCACTAACAATTATTCCAGTATGATCTATCACCACTAACAATTATTCCAGTATGATCTATCGTCACTAACAATTATTCCAGTATGATCTATCATCACTAACAATTATTCCAGTATGATCTATCATCACTAACAATTATTCCAGTATGATCTATCGTCACTAACAATTATTCCAGTATGATCTATCACCACTAACAATTATTCCAGTATGATCTATCGTCACTAACAATTATTCCAGTATGATCTATCGTCACTAACAATTATTCCAGTATGATCTATCACCACTAACAATTATTCCAGTATGATCTATCGTCACTAACAATTATTCCAGTATGATCTATCACCACTAACAATTATTCCAGTATGATCTATCGTCACTAACAATTATTCCAGTATGATCTATCACCACTAACAATTATTCCAGTATGATCTATCGTCACTAACAATTATTCCAGTATGATCTATCGTCACTAACAATTATTCCAGTATGATCTATCGTCACTAACAATTATTCCAGTATGATCTATCGTCACTAACAATTAGTCCAGTATGATCTATCACCACTAACAATTATTCCAGTATGATCTATCGTCACTAACAATTATTCCAGTATGATCTATCACCACTAACAATTAGTCCAGTATGATCTATCACCACTAATAATTATTCCAGTATGATCTATCACCACTAACAATTAGTCCAGTATGATCTATCACCACTAATAATTATTCCAGTATGATCTATCACCACTAACAATTATTCCAGTATGATCTATCACCACTAATAATTATTCCAGTATGATCTATCACCACTAACAATTAGTCCAGTATGATCTATCACCACTAATAATTATTCCAGTATGATCTATCACCACTAATAATTATTCCAGTATGATCTATCACCACTAACAATTAGTCCAGTATGATCTATCACCACTAATAATTATTCCAGTATGATCTATCACCACTAACAATTATTCCAGTATGATCTATCACCACTAATAATTATTCCAGTATGATCTATCACCACTAATAATTATTCCAGTATGATCTATCACCACTAACAATTAGTCCAGTATGATCTATCACCACTAATAATTATTCCAGTATGATCTATCACCACTAACAATTAGTCCAGTATGATCTATCACCACTAACAATTATTCCAGTATGATCTATCACCACTAACAATTAGTCCAGTATGATCTATCACCACTAACAATTAGTCCAGTATGATCTATCACCACTAACAATTAGTCCAGTATGATCTATCACCACTAACAATTATTCCAGTATGATCTATCACCACTAACAATTAGTCCAGTATGATCTATCACCACTAACAATTAGTCCAGTATGATCTATCACCACTAACAATTAGTCCAGTATGATCTATCACCACTAACAATTATTCCAGTATGATCTATCACCACTAACAATTAGTCCAGTATGATCTATCACCACTAACAATTAGTCCAGTATGATCTATCACCACTAACAATTAGTCCAGTATGATCTATCACCACTAACAATTAGTCCAGTATGATCTATCACCACTAACAATTATTCCAGTATGATCTATCACCACTAACAATTAGTCCAGTATGATCTATCACCACTAACAATTAGTCCAGTATGATCTATCACCACTAACAATTAGTCCAGTATGATCTATCACCACTAACAATTATTCCAGTATGATCTATCACCACTAACAATTAGTCCAGTATGATCTATCGTCAGACGCTGTTATACCGCCACTGGAGAAGGTAAACACAGCGTTACAGTATTGTTCCAGTGGGTGTGGCAAACCCGGACGTTTTACACTTTCACTGCAACACTATATTAAGAGAGGTACCTGGGGAATGCTTCGACCTATCGAAGGTAAACTTTCACCTCCCAAATGTCTAGTTACAGAAAACGTCAATGGGGGTAGTAAGCCTCCTTGTATTCTGTTACAGGTATATACACAGTGTATATACACAGTGTATATACACAGTGTATATACACAGTGTATATACACAGTGTATATACACAGTGTATATACACAGTGTATATACACAGTGTATATACACAGTGTATATACACAGTGTATATACACAGTGTATACACACAGTGTATATACACAGTGTATATACACAGTGTATATACACAGGTATACACCCAGCCTCACTACACATAATGTGTACACATGGTGTGAAAGTGGTGAATGATGGTGTGTAGTGTACCACACAGTATAAGTGTGTAGTGTACCACACAGTATAAGTGTGTAGTGTACCACACAGTATAAGTGTGTAGTGTACCACACAGTATAATTGTGTAGTGTACCACACAGTATAACAGTGTAGTGTACCACACAATATAACAGTGTAGTGTACCACACAGTATAAGTGTGTAGTGTACCACACAGTATAATTGTGTAGTGTACCACACAGTATAAGTGTGTAGTGTACCACACAGTATAATTGTGTAGTGTACCACACAGTATAAGTGTGTAGTGCACCACACAGTATAAGTGTGTAGTGTACCACACAATATAACAGTGTAGTGTACCACACAATATAACAGTGTAGTGTACCACACAGTATAACAGTGTAGTGTACCACACAATATAACAGTGTAGTGTACCACACAGTATAACAGTGTAGTGTACCACACAGTATAACAGTGTAGTGTACCACACAATATAACAGTGTAGTGTACCACACAGTATAACAGTGTAGTGTACCACACAATATAACAGTGTAGTGTACCACACAGTATAACAGTGTAGTGTACCACACAATATAACATGTGTAGTGTACCACACAGTATAACAGTGTAGTGTACCACACAATATAACAGTGTAGTGTACCACACAATATAACAGTGTAGTGTACCACACAGTATAACAGTGTAGTGTACCACACAATATAACAGTGTAGTGTACCACACAATATAACAGTGTAGTGTACCACACAATATAACAGTGTAGTGTACCACACAATATAACAGTGTAGTGTACCACACAGTATAACAGTGTAGTGTACCACACAATATAACAGTGTAGTGTACCACACAGTATAACAGTGTAGTGTACCACACAGTATAACAGTGTAGTGTACCACACAATATAACAGTCTAGTGTACCACACAGTATAACAGTGTAGTGTACCACACAATATAACAGTGTAGTGTACCACACAGTATAACAGTGTAGTGTACCACACAGTATAACAGTGTAGTGTACCACACAATATAACAGTGTAGTGTACCACACAGTATAACAGTGTAGTGTACCACACAATATAACAGTGTAGTGTACCACACAGTATAACAGTGTAGTGTACCACACAATATAACAGTGTAGTGTACCACACAGTATAACAGTGTAGTGTACCACACAATATAACAGTGTAGTGTACCACACAGTATAACAGTGTAGTGTACCACACAGTATAACAGTGTAGTGTACCACACAATATAACAGTGTAGTGTACCACACAGTATAACAGTGTAGTGTACCACACAATATAACAGTGTAGTGTACCACACAGTATAACAGTGTAGTGTACCACACAATATAACAGTGTAGTGTACCACACAGTATAACAGTGTAGTGTACCACACAATATAACAGTGTAGTGTACCACACAATATAACAGTGTAGTGTACCACACAGTATAACAGTGTAGTGTACCGCACAGTATAATTGTGTAGTGTACCACACAGTATAACAGTGTAGTGTACCACACAGTATAACAGTGTAGTGTACCACACAATATAACAGTGTAGTGTACCACACAATATAACAGTGTAGTGTACCACACAGTATAACAGTGTAGTGTACCACACAATATAACAGTGTAGTGTACCACACAATATAACAGTGTAGTGTACCACACAATATAACAGTGTAGTGTACCACACAGTATAACAGTGTAGTGTACCACACAGTATAAGTGTGTAGTGTACCACACAGTATAACAGTGTAGTGTACCACACAGTATAACAGTGTAGTGTACCACACAATATAACAGTGTAGTGTACCACACAATATAACAGTGTAGTGTACCACACAATATAACAGTGTAGTGTACCACACAATATAACAGTGTAGTGTACCACACAATATAACAGTGTAGTGTACCACACAATATAACAGTGTAGTGTACCACACAATATAACAGTGTAGTGTACCACACAGTATAACAGTGTAGTGTACCACAAAATATAACAGTGTAGTGTACCACACAGTATAACAGTGTAGTGTACCACACAATATAACAGTGTAGTGTACCACACAATATAACAGTGTAGTGTACCACACAATATAACAGTGTAGTGTACCACACAGTATAACAGTGTAGTGTACCACACAATATAACAGTGTAGTGTACCACACAGTATAAGTGTGTAGTGTACCACACAATATAACAGTGTAGTGTACCACACAGTATAACAGTGTAGTGTACCACACAATATAACAGTGTAGTGTACCACACAGTATAACAGTGTAGTGTACCACACAATATAACAGTGTAGTGTACCACACAATATAACAGTGTAGTGTACCACACAATATAACAGTGTAGTGTACCACACAGTATAACAGTGTAGTGTACCACACAATATAACAGTGTAGTGTACCACACAGTATAAGTGTAGTGTACCACACAGTATAAGTGTGTAGTGTACCACACAGTATAACAGTGTAGTGTACCACACAATATAACA
The DNA here is from genome assembly GCF_026875155.1 of Cherax quadricarinatus. Taxonomy (NCBI): domain Eukaryota; kingdom Metazoa; phylum Arthropoda; class Malacostraca; order Decapoda; family Parastacidae; genus Cherax; species Cherax quadricarinatus. Next base: position 3,015,299 of record NC_069493.1, read on the forward strand.
GTGTAGTGTACCACACAGTATAAGTGTGTAGTGTACCACACAGTATAAGTGTAGTGTACCACACAGTATAACAGTGTAGTGTACCACACAGTATAACAGTGTAGTGTACCACACAATATAACAGTATAGTGTACCACACAGTATAACAGTGTAGTGTACCACACAATATAACAGTGCAGTGTACCACACAATATAACAGTGTAGTGTACCACACAATATAACAGTGTAGTGTACCACACAATATAACAGTGTAGTGTACCACACAATATAACAGTGTAGTGTACCACACAGTATAACAGTGTAGTGTACCACACAATATAACAGTGTAGTGTACCACACAATATAACAGTGTAGTGTACCACACAGTATAACAGTGTAGTGTACCACACAGTATAACAGTGTAGTGTACCACACAATATAACAGTGTAGTGTACCACACAATATAACAGTGTAGTGTACCACACAGTATAACAGGTTAGTGTACCACACAGTATAACAGTGTAGTGTACCACACAATATAACAGTGTAGTGTACCACACAGTATAACAGTGTAGTGTACCACACAGTATAACAGTGTAGTGTACCACACAATATAACAGTGTAGTGTACCACACAATATAACAGTGTAGTGTACCACACAATATAACAGTGTAGTGTACCACACAGTATAACAGTGTAGTATACCACACAGTATAACAGTGTAGTGTACCACACAATATAACAGTGTAGTATACCACACAGTATAACAGTGTAGTGTACCACACAATATAACAGTGTATTGTACCACACAATATAGCAGTGTAGTGCACCACACAATATAACAGTGTAGTATACCACACAGTATAACAGTGTAGTGTACCACACAATATAACAGTGTAGTGTACCACACAATATAACAGTGTAGTGTACCACACAGTATAACAGTGTAGTGTACCACACAATATAACAGTGTAGTGTACCACACAATATAACAGTGTAGTGTACCACACAATATAAGTGTAGTGTACCACACAATATAACAGTGTAGTGTACCACACAATATAACAGTGTAGTGTACCACACAATATAAGTGTAGTGTACCACACAATATAACAGTGTAGTGTACCACACAATATAACAGTGTAGTGTACCACACAATATAAGTGTAGTGTACCACACAATATAACAGTGTAGTGTACCACACAGTATAACAGTGTAGTGTACCACACAATATAACAGTGTAGTGTACCACACAATATAAGTGTAGTGTACCACACAATATAACAGTGTAGTGTACCACACAATATAACAGTGCAGTGTACCACACAGTATAACAGTGTAGTGTACCACACAATATAACAGTGTAGTGTACCACACAGTATAACAGTGTAGTGTACCACACAATATAACAGTGTAGTGTACCACACAATATAACAGTGTAGTGTACCCACAAATATAACAGTGTAGTGTACCACACAATATAACAGTGCAGTGTACCACACAGTATAACAGTGTAGTGTACCACACAATATAACAGTGTAGTGTACCACACAGTATAACAGTGTAGTGTACCACACAATATAACAGTGTAGTGTACCACACAATATAACAGTGTAGTGTACCACACAGTATAACAGTGTAGTGTACCACACAGTATAACAGTGTAGTGTACCACACAGTATAACAGTGTAGTGTACCACACAATATAACAGTGTAGTGTACCACACAATATAACAGTGTAGTGTACCACACAATATAACAGTGTAGTGTACCACACAGTATAACAGTGTAGTGTACCACACAGTATAACAGTGTAGTGTACCACACAATATAACAGTGTAGTGTACCACACAATATAACAGTGTAGTGTACCACACAATATAACAGTGTAGTGTACCACACAGTATAACAGTGTAGTGTACCACACAGTATAACAGTGTAGTGTACCACACAATATAACAGTGTAGTGTACCACACAATATAACAGTGTAGTGTACCACACAATATAACAGTGTAGTGTACCACACAATATAACAGTGTAGTGTACCACACAGTATAACAGTGTAGTGTACCACACAGTATAACAGTGTAGTGTACCACACAGTATAACAGTGTAGTGTACCACACAGTATAACAGTGTAGTGTACCACACAGTATAACAGTGTAGTGTACCACACAGTATAACAGTGTAGTGTACCACACAGTATAACAGTGTAGTGTACCACACAGTATAACAGTGTAGTGTACCACACAGTATAACAGTGTAGTGTACCACACAGTATAACAGTAGGACAGTCTTTCATCCGGAGACTATTATGAGAACCTCAGCTGTCAGGCTGTCATTTACTGCTAGCTGTCTGTCTTCATAATTATGTGTCCAGTATGTATCCTGTGGGAGGCAGGACGGAGGCAAGACGGAGGCAGGACGGAGGCAGGACGGAAGCAAGACGGAGGCAGGACGGAGGAAGGACGGAGGCAGGACGGAGGAAGGACGGAGGCAGGACGGAGGCAAGACGGAGGCAGGACGGAGGCAGGACGGAAGCAAGACGGAGGCAAGACGAACGCAGGACGGAGGAAGGACGGAAGCAAGACGGAGGCAAGACGGAGGCAGGACGGAGGCAAGACGGAGGCAAGACGGAGGCAAGACGGAGGCAAGACGGAGGCAAGACGGAGGCAGGACGGAGGCAGGACGGAGGCAAGACGGAGGCAGGACGGAGGCAGGACGGAGGCAAGACGGAGGCAGGACGGAGGCAGGACGGAGGCAAGACGGAGGCAAGACGGAGGCAAGACGGAGGCAAGACGGAGGCAGGACGGAGGCAAGACGGAGGCAAGACGGAGGCAAGACGGAGGCAAGACGGAGGCAAGACGGAGGCAAGACGGAGGCAGACGGAGGCAGGACGGAGGCAAGACGGAGTCAAGACGGAGGCAAGACGGAGGCAAAACGGAGTCAAAACGGAGTCAAGACGGAGTCAAGAAGGAGGGAAGACGGAGGCAAGACGGAGGCAAGACGGAGGCAAGACGGAGGCAAGACGGAGGCAAGAAGGAGGCAAGACGGAGGCAGGACGGAGGCAAGACGGAGGCAGGACGGAGGCAAGACGGAGGCAGGACGGAGGCAGGACGGAGTCAAGACGGAGGCAAGACGGAGGCAAGACGGAGGCAAGACGGAGGCAAGACGGAGGCAAGACGGAGGCAAGAAGGAGGCAAGACGGAGGCAAGACGGAGGCAGGACGGAGGCAAGACGGAGGCAGGACGGAGGCAAGACGGAGGCAGGACGGAGGCAGGACGGAGTCAAGACGGAGGCAAGACGGAGGCAAGACGGAGGCAAGACGGAGGCAAGACGGAGGCAAGAAGGAGGCAAGACGGAGGCAAGACGGAGGCAAGACGGAGGCAAGACGGAGGCAAGACGGAGGCAGGACGGAGGCAAGACGGAGGCAGGACGGAGGCAAGACGGAGGCAGGACGGAGGCAGGACGGAGTCAAGACGGAGGCAAGACGGAGGCAAGACGGAGGCAGGACGGAGGCAGGACGGAGGCAAGACGGAGGCAGGACGGAGGCAAGACGGAGGCAGGACGGAGGCAGGACGGAGTCAAGACGGAGGCAAGACGGAGGCAAGACGGAGGCAAGACGGAGGCAAGACGGAGTCAAGACGGAGGCAAGACGGAGGCAGGACGGAGGCAAGACGGAGGCAGGACGGAGGCAAGACGGAGGCAAGACGGAGGCAAGACGGAGGCAGGACGGAGGCAAGACGGAGGCAAGACGGAGGCAAGACGGAGGCAGGACGGAGGCAAGATGGAGCAAGACGGAGGCAAGACGGAGGCAGGACGAGGCAGACGGAGGCAAGACGGAGGCAAGACGGAGGCAAGACGGAGGCAGGACGGAGGCAAGACGGAGGCAAGACGGAGGCAAGACGGAGGCAAGACGGAGGCAAGACGGAGGCAGGACGGAGGCAAGACGGAGGCAAGACGGAGGCAAGACGGAGGCAAGACGGAGGCAGGACGGAGGCAAGACGGAGGCAAGACGGAGGCACGACGGAGGCAAGACGGAGGCAAGACGGAGGCAAGACGGAGGCAGGACGGAGGCAAGACGGAGGCAGGGCAGAGGCAAGACGGAGGCAAGACGGAGGCAAGACGGAGGCAAGACGGAGGCAAGACGGAGGCAGGACGGAGGCAAGACGGAGGCAAGACGGAGGGAAGACGGAGACAGGACGGAGGCAAGACGGAGGCAAGACGGAGGCAGGACGGAGGCAGGACGGAGGCAAGACGGAGGCAAGACGGAGGCAAGACGGAGGCAGGACGGAGGCAAGACGGAGGCAAGACGGAGGCAAGACGGAGGCAGGACGGAGGCAAGACGGAGGCAAGACGGAGGCAAGACGGAGGCAGAAGGTATATAAGTGTGGTGATTGCTCCAGTATGGCAGTTTAGTGTTGTATCTGCTGCTGCGATGGTGGTTCCTGCGGTGGCTGCTGTTATTACTGCTGCTGCTGCACTGGTCTGCCTCACCACAGCCAGTCAGCCCTTCATTCCTGGTTAGTCCTGTTAAAAATGGTTGTCCCGTAGCTCGATCGCTAGCGAACTTAGCTCACACACTGAGGTCCGGGGTTCGAATCTCCTCCGGAACGGCTGGAAAACATTAGGGACGGGTTTCCATAAGTCTGCTGTCCATGTTCACCCATCAGTGTGAAATGGGTCCCTGGGTGTTAGTGGACTGGTGTGGGTGGCATCCTGGGTGTTAGTCGACTGGTGTGGGTGGCATCCTGGGTGTTAGTGGACTGGTGTGGGTCACATCCTGAGTGTTAGTGGACTGGTGTGGGTCACATCCTGGGTGTTAGTGGACTGGTGTGGGTCACATCCTGGGTGTTAGTGGACTGGTGTGGGTCACATCCTGGGTGTTAGTGGACTGGTGTGGGTCACATCCTGGGTGTTAGTGGACTGGTGTGGGTCCACATCCTGGTGTTTATTGGACTGGTGTGGGTCACATCCCTGGGTGTTAGTGGACTGGTGTGGGTCACATCCTGGACAAAACTGACCTAATTTGCGGGAAATGCTCAGCATAACAATGACTTTCTATATAGTAGATATGTCACTGTATGTCAGCTATGGTCTGTATACCTTGTACATGTACTTGTATACCTTGTACAATGTTATTGTATACCTTGTACATGTACTTGTTATACCTTGTACATGTACTTGTATACCTTGTACAATGTACTTGTATACCTTGTACATGTACTGGTATACCTTGTACATGTACTTGTATACCTTGTACATGTACTTGTATACCTTGTACATGTACTTGTATACCTTGTACATGTACTTGTATACCTTGTACATGTACTTGTATACCTTGTACATGTACTTGTATACCTTGTACATGTACTTGTATACCTTTACATGTACTTTGTATACCTTGTACATGTACTTGTATACCTTGTACATGTACTGGTATAACCTTGTACATGTACTTGTATACCCTTGTACATGTACTTGTATACCTTGTACCTGTACTTTCTATACCTTGTACATGTACTTGTATACCTTGTACATGTACTGGTATACCTTGTTACATGTACTTGTATACCTTGTACATGTACATTGTATACCTTGTACATGTACTTGTATACCTTGTACATGTACTGGTATACCTTGTACATGTACTTGTATACCTTGTAACATGTACTTGTATACCTTGTACCTGTACTTCTATACCTTGTACATGTACTTGTATACCTTGTACATGTACTGGTATACCTTGTACATGTACTTGTATACCTGTACATGTACTTGTATACCTTGTACCTGTACTTCTATACCTTGTACATGTACTTGTATACCTTGTACATGTACTTGTATACCTTGTACATGTACTTGTATACCTTGTAACATGTACTTGTATACCTTGTACATGTACTTGTATACCTTGTACATGTACTTGTATACCTTGTACATGTACTTGTATACCTTGTACATGTACTTGTATACCTTGTACATGTACTTGTATACCTTGTACATGTACTTGTATACCTTGTACATGTACTTGTATACCTTGTACATGTACTTGTATACCTTGTACATGTACTGGTATACCTTGTACATGTACTTGTATACCTTGTACATGTACTTGTATACCTTGTACCTGTACTTCTATACCTTGTACATGTACTTGTATACCTTGTACATGTACTGGTATACCTTGTACATGTACTTGTATACCTTGTACATGTACTTGTATACCTTGTACATGTACTTGTATACCTTGTACATGTAATGGTATACCTTGTACATGTACTTGTATACCTTGTACATGTACTTGTATACCTTGTACATGTACTTGTATACCTTGTACATGTACTTGTAACCTTGTACATGTACTGGTATACCTTGTACATGTACTTGTATACCTTGTACATGTACTTGTATACCTTGTACCTGTACTTCTATACCTTGTACATGTACTTGTATACCTTGTACATGTACTTGTATACCTTGTACATGTACTTGTATACCTTGTACATGTACTTGTATACCTTGTACATGTACTGGTATACCTTGTACATGTACTTGTATACCTTGTACATGTACTTGTATACCTTGTACATGTACTTGTATCCTTGTACCTGTACTTCTTAACCTTGTACATGTACTTGTATACCTTGTACATGTACTTGTATACCTTGTACATGTACTTGTATACCTTGTACATGTACTTGTATACCTTGTACATGTACTGTATACCTTGTACATGTACTTGTATACCTTGTACATGTACTTGTATACCTTGTACCTGTACTCTATACCTTGTACATTACTTGTATACCTGTACATGTACTTGTATACCTTGTACCTGTACTTGTATACCTTGTACATGTACTTGTATACCTTGTACATGTACTTGTATACCTTGTACATGTACTGGTATACCTTGTACCTGTACTTGTAACCTTGTACCTGTACTTACTAACCTTGTACATGTACTTTTATACCTTGTACATGTACTTGTATACCTTGTACATGTACTTGTATACCTTGTACCTGTACTTGTATACTTGTACATGTACTTGTATACTTGTACATGTACTTGTATACCTTGTACATGTACTTGTATACCTTGTACATGTACTTGTATACCTCGTACATGTACTTGTATACCTTGTACATGTACTTGTATACCTTGTTCATGTACTTGTATACCTCGTACATGTACTTGTATACCTTGTACATGTACTTGTATACTTTGTACATGTACTTGTATACCTTGTACATGTACTTGTATACCTTGTACATGTACTGGTATACCTTGTACATGTACTTGTATACCTTGTACATGTACTGGTATACCTTGTACATGTACTTGTTACCTTGTACATGTACTTGTATACCTTGTACATGTACTTGTATACCTTGTACATGTACTGGTATACCTTGTACATGTACTTGTATACCTTGTACATGTACTGGTATACCTTGTACATGTACTTGTATACCTTGTACATGTACTTGTATACCTTGTACATGTACATGTATACCTTGTACATGTACTTGTATACCTTGTACATGTACTTGTATACCTTGTACATGTACTTGTATACCTTGTACATGTACTTGTATAACCTTGTACATGTACTTGTATACCTTGTACATGTACTTGCATACCTTGTACATGTATCTTGTATACCTTGTACATGGACTTGTGTACCTTGTACATGTACTTGTATACCTTGTACATGTACTTGCATACCTTGTACATGTACTTGTATACCTTGTACATGTACTGGTATACTGGTACATGTACTTGTATACCTTGCACATGTACTTGTATACCTTGTACATGTACTTGTTTACCTTGTACAATGTACTGGTATACCTTGTACATGTACTTGTATACCTTGTACATGTACTTGTACACCTTGTACATGTACTGGTATCCTTGTACATGTACTTGTATACCTTGTATGTACTTGCATACCTTTACATGTACTTGTACACCTTGTACATGTACTGGTATACCTTGTACATGTACTTGTTACCTTGTACATGTATTTGTATTACCTGCATGACTTGTATCCTTGTACATGTACTGCTTTACCTTGTACATGTACTTGTTACCCTTGTACATGTTACTGGTATACCTTGTACATGTACTTGTATACCTTGTACATGTATTGTATACCTTGTACATGTACTTGTATACCTTTACATGATGTAGTAAATAATGTATTATAGTATTAATGGTATCAAATATGCAAACCTTTGCATTTTGTATTTCTTGACGTGTTGATCACGTGTTGGGTTCAAACTGTGTTACATACTCCTGTATGGCCTGACGTACGTGTATAGAGTCTTGACGATTCCTTACAGGTATCGGAACGCAAATTTTCAGGTTTGCCAGGCGGCAGTTTTCTTGATTTGCCTTTTAGGAGATATGCTCGGTATTATACTCACCCAAATCCTTTTCCTGAGTGAGGTTTGCAGTCTTTGGCCCCTAGCCGTACTCTGTCTGCGGTCTTCTCTGCCCTTCCCTGATTTTCGTGACTTTCATTTTTGGGGTTAATCACCAGTAAACAACTTCGCATTTAATAATGTCCCGTAGAATTACCACATATACAGTGGTACCTCGGGTTACGAACACCCAGAATGCGACAATTAGTAAGGTTTTTTTCGGGGATCCGATTTACTTTTTTCTTTCGGGAACAAATTGTTCGGTACGGCACTCGAACGGCCTTCTGGGTAATAAATTCGTCCCGAGTATCGCTTATTACGTAAAAGGACACAAGTGGTACTAATACGATATTTTATTGTGGCAACGTTTCGCTCTCCAGGAGCTTTTATCAAGCTTCCTGGAGAGCGAAACATTGCCACAACAAAATATAAGCTGTGTTGTGCCTAACTCTCCAGTGATCAGCGAATACTGAGGCCGCAATGATGCAGGTGATTGTGAAGATTGATGATTGTGGTGTGATGACTCCATCGGGAATGATTGTACAAGTTGAATACAGATGTTCTGAGATCAATTTGACACGTATGCAACAGCTAGGTGGCTTCATCAGTCCCATACGAAGAAGAATAATGAACATCAGGAAAAGTTTGAGGGGATCAGTCGAAGATAAATCTGGTGCTCTCTCAGAAATAATATTTGAAAAGCCAGTCTGTGTGGCTTATTAACCCACTGGGGCTTTGTATTATTCACCAGGATGTGGATAAATAATTTAGAAACCCGATAATTTGATAATTCCCGAGTAAAATAACTGAAGTAAGAACGTTGGATACCATTAAAACATAGCTTCGACATGTACAAGAATAGATGTGAGTTAGATCTGTCTAGCATAGGCCAGTAGGCCTAAATATGTAATATTACAAAATGATATCACTACCTGACATCTCTAGCAATTATATCTGGTATCGTTACGCACACACACACACACACACACACACACACACACACACACACACACACACACACACACACACACACACACACACACACACACAATAGTTACAACACTACTTTCTCCAGTCATTCTTATATTCTCAGGACTTTCAGACACACACTACAGTACAGATGGGGTTGGAACCATTATAAGTGAGCCGTGACACTCCAGGCCAGTGCGTTAACCACAGGACCACCTGACTACAATAAGATTCGTCCAACTACGTATATACATATATATATATATATATATATATATATATATATATATATATATATATATATATATATATATATATATATATATTATTGTAACCACGAACGAGTGGTATTGATCAATAACAACACTGCGACTAGCCAAGGACTCGAACCCATGCTGCTTTGGCCCGCCTCATGGTCAGCAAAAACACTGGACGCTCTAACCCACAGGACCACGCAATCAGAGGCACCCACACCACTGTATGTCCTCGGATGACGGTAACACACCCAGCTTGGCTGGGTGCGTCATTCTTGTAGGATTGCATGGTCCTGTGGACAGCGTGATTCTTGTGGTCCTGTGGGTTAGAGCTTCGTGTGTTTTCCCTCACCATGAGGCGGGTGAAAGCAGCACGGGTTTGAGTCCTTGGCTAGTCGCAGTGTTATTATTGATATAGCTATATTGTACCACACAGCTATATTCATACTGTCTAGAAGACGATAATGTATATAATTTTTCCTACAAAAGTAATTCTGTAAGTGAATTCTAGTGAAATGTTACATTAAAGTATTTTGTGATTGACAAAATGACTGACAATGGGACTAGACGGCCGCTCTGCTTTGTTATTTCAAGGTTACAGCAATTCCTGTGTTTATGTAACCCTGTCATTTATATGGTAATGTATAGTGCTTGCGGTGCTCGCTGGTGCTGACAAACTCCTTCTGATTGTTACCAGATCTGCCTGGAGTTCATTCAGTACTTTTGTAACCAGTTCAGCTATCATAACTTTGAGGTACAGTCCCTGGAGCCATTATGTACCTCTGTAATGTTGAGGTACAGTCCCTGGAGCCATTATGTACCTCTGTAATGTTGAGGTACAGTCCCTGGACCCATTATGTACCTCTGTAATGTTGAGGTACAGTCCCTGGACCCATTATGTACCTCTGTAATGTTGAGGTACAGTCCCTGGACCCATTATGTACCTCGGTAATGTTGAGGTACAGTCCCTGAGCCCATTATGTACCTCTGTAATGTTGAGGTACAGTCCCTGGACCCATTATGTACCTCTGTAATGTTGAGGTACAGTCCCTGGACCCATTATGTACCTCTGTAATGTTAAGGTACAGTCTCTGGAGCCATTATGTACCTCTGTAACGTTGAGGTACAGTCCCTGGACTCATTATGTACCTCTGTAATGTTGAGGTACAGTCATTGGACCCATTATGTACCTCTCTAATGTTGAGGTACAGTCCCTGGACCCATTATGTACCTCTCTAATGTTGAGGTACAGTCCCTGGACCCATTATGTACCTCTCTAATGTTGAGGTACAGTCCCTGGACCCATTATGTACCTCGGTAATGTTGAGGTACAGTCCCTGAGCCCATTATGTACCTCGGTCATGTTGAGATATAGACCCTGGACCCATTATGTACCTCTGTAATCTTCTGACTACCGCCCACAGGATGGGTATGAGCTGCATAATGAAGATGTTAAATTAGTTGTGATGTGAGTAATGCATTAGCTTACAAACGTAATATATTTCGATTTCAATTGTGTATTTTTCGTTGTATTTTTGACAGGTAAAACATGCTACAGGAAATGTGTACCTGGACACACACAGACCTGCTACTTCCACTTCGATGTTCAGGACTACCAGACGCTGTCCAGGTCAGACCTTTATTCTGTTGTTCTTGAAGATTTATTGTACAGGACGATCAAAGTTGGACGAACATTTCACCTTGGAACCTATACTTCTTGCCTGGAACCTAAACTTCTTGCCTGGAACCTAAACTTCTTGCCTGGAACCTAAACTTCTTGCCTGGAACCTAAACTTCTTGCCTGAAACCTAAACTTCTTGCCTGGAACCTAAACTTCTTGCCTGGAACCTAAACTTCTTGCCTGGAACCTAAACTTCTTGCCTGGAACCTAAACTTCTTGCCTGGAACCTAAACTTCTTGCCTGGAACCTAAACTTCTTGCCTGGAACCTAAACTTCTTGCCTGAAACCTAAACTTCTTGCCTGGAACCTAAACTTCTTGCCTGGAACCACAGTATTGTGAGTCCTGTGGATTGTTGCAACCACAGTACTGTGAGTCCTGTGGATTGTTACAACCACAGTACTGTGAGTCCTCTGGATTGTAGCAACCATAGTATTGTGAGTCCTGTGGATTGTTGCAACCATAGTATTGTGAGTCCTGTGGATTGTTGCAACCATAGTATTGTGAGTCCTGTGGATTGTTGCAACCATAGTATTGTGAGTCCTGTGGATTGTTGCAACCATAGTATTGTGAGTCCTGTGGATTGTTGCAACCATAATATTGTGAGTCCTGTGGATTGTTGCAACCATAGTATTGTGAGTCCTGTGGATTGTAGCAACCATAGTATTGTGAGTCCTGTGGATTGTAGCAACCATAGTATTGTGAGTCCTGTGGATTGTAGCAACCATAGTATTGTGAGTCCTGTGGATTGTTGCAATCCCAGTATTGTGAGTCCTGTGGATTGTTGCAACCATAGTACTGTGAGTCCTGTGGATTGTTACAACCACAATATTTGCTCTAATTCTTAAGAAATTGATTACATCTTATTCCCCAGGCGCTGTAAGGCCCTTACGGGCTTACTGCTTCCCTATTATTATGTCATGAAGTAAACTGATACTGTATATGTTACGACAGGGCGTGTTACGACTGTCCCAGGAACGTAACGGATTGTGAGAGACCTCAGTGTGTTCCTGGTGACGGTGTGAGACGTCGCATCCTGGTGATCAACAAGCAATTGCCTGGACCAACTATACAGGTGAGTAACACTGCTGTGGCACTGTTGTGGCACTGTTGTGGCACTGCTGTGACACTGTTGTGGCACTGCTGTGAAACTTGTGGCACTGCTGTGACACTGCTGTGACACTGTTGTGGCACTGCTGTGGCACTGCTGTGACACTGCTGTGACACTGTTGTGGCACTGCTGTGGCACTGTTGTGGCACTGCTGTGGCACTGCTGTGACACTGCTGTGGCACTGCTGTGACACTGCTTGGGTGTGCACTGCTGTGACACTGCTGTGACACTGCTGTGACACTGCTGTGACACTGCTGTGACACTGCGTGTGTGGCACTGCTGTGACACTGCTGTGACACTGCTGTGGCACTGCTGTGACACTGCTGTGACACTGCTGTGACACTGCTGTGACACTGCTGTGACACTGCTGTGGCACTGCTGTGGCACTGCTGTGGCACTGCTGTGGCACTGCTGTGACACTGCTGTGACACTGCTGTGGCACTGCTGTGGCACTGCTGTGACACTGCTGTGGCACTGCTGTGGCACATATAACATTACCTGTTCTCTCTGTCACCTACAGGATTTAATGTTGTAATTCATAACATTTATAATAACGTAGAACGTAAGAGGCTTGTATTAATAACGTTAAGATAAGATAAGATAAGATTTCGTTCGGATTTTTAACCCCGGAGGGTTAGCCACCCAGGATAACCCAAGAAAGTCAGTGCGTCATCGAGGACTGTCTAACTTATTTCCATTGTGGTCCTTAATCTTGTCCCCCAGGATGCCACCCACACCAGTCCACTAACACCCAGGAGGCGACCCACACCAGTCCACTAACACCCAGGATGCCACCCACACCAGTCCACTAACACCCAGAATGTGACCCACACCAGTCCACTAACACCCAGGATGTGACCCACACCAGTCCACTAACACCCAGGAGGCCACCCACACCAGTCCACTAACACCCAGGATGTGACCCACACCAGTCCACTAACACCCAGGATGCGACCCACACCAGTCCACTAACACCCAGGATGTGACCCACACCAGTCCACTAACACCCAGGATGTGACCCACACCAGTCCACTAACACCCAGGATGTGACCCACACCAGTCCACTAACACCCAGGATGCCACCCACACCAGTCCACTAACACCCAGGATGTGACCCACACCAGTCCACTAACACCCAGGATGTGACCCACACCAGTCCACTAACACCCAGGATGTGACCCACACCAGTCCACTAACACCCAGGCTGCCACTCACACCAGTCCACTAACACCCAGGATGCCACCCAGACCAGTCCACTAACACCCAGGATGCCACCCACACCAGTCACCTAACACCCAGGTACCTACTTACTGCTAGGTGAACAGGACAACAGGTGTAAGGAAACGTGTCGAAATGTTTTCCACCCGCCGGGAGTCGAACCCGCGACCCCGGTGTGTGAAGCGGGAGCTTCAGGGGGCTGTCGGGCAAAATTTTAACTCTTTTGTTTACCGTCCGATTTCCTCCAGTTTTGGTACACAAGACAAAGTGTTTTCACTCTTTCCTGAAAATATTTATCAAAAATATACCTCAAACAACAACTGAGAAAAGACTGATTTACTGAAAATGCCCTTGTGCCCCAATTTTCTCTTATATGGGACTACGTAAGGTTGTGTGGACACTTGGTGCCCAGAGAACAATGCTTGTACTTATTTTCGGCGAGTCCTTTTCTCTAAATAAACTTATCGTTATTTCACAAAAAAATAAAGTTTGTTAATTTCTGGAATATTGCAAAAAAATCTGCCCTTTACTCCCACATAACTCCCGAAGTATTTGGAATATTTCCAAAAAATCATCGGTGGAAATAAGAGAAATCATTATTCTACAATTTCTGTGAATATTATTCCATTTAATTAAGTAATAAAGGAAGCACTTTGTACTTTAGGTGAATAAGTTACTTGCGAGATATTGGCCGGGAATGCCGGCCGGCCCCCGTCTCATAAAAAAAAAAAAAAAATCGCGAAAATCGCGTTTGTTTGGGTGTATTTCTTAGTAAACTGATGTTCTAGTGCAGTTATCCTCTTCAAAACACCGTTTTCTCTTACTCAGAGACCAAAGAATACGACATTTAGAGGAGTAACTCAATAATATCGAAATATTCCCGATAATCTCTCGCCATATTATGGCGTATTTTACTCAGTCTAGAGTATATAACATGTTTGTATGTTATTTATACTGTTTATTATATCATATTAGATCAATTCTGATAGACAAATAAGCCGTAGAGTTGATATATAAGCTGATATAAGCGTAATAATGAAGTGATTTCTCCTGGCACTCTCTGGAGCGGTAACAGTGCCCAGTGTTCCCAGATGGTGCCAGGTTGGCACTAAGTCTACGTATAAGCTCCACCTACTGTTTTATGATGCCAAATAGTCAGTTATTATATTAGAAACAATAATGCAAGAAAAAGCGATAAAAAACAAGGAAAAAACTCCAAAAAATATATGGGTCGTGAGCAGACTGGCTACCAACATCACCGTCACCATACCTGATATAAATGACTATAAATTCTCGTACAAACGTCGTAGAACATTCATTCTGGCACCATTGTGTTGCCAGAGAGTTGAGCTATTTTTCGGTATATATAACTCAATTTCCATAATTTTTCGATTTTTGGGTGAGCGCGCGCGGAAATTTGCCCTACAGTTGCCCGACGGCCCCCTTTAGGCCAGCGGGCCAGCGGGCCAGCGGGCCAGCGGGCCAGCGGGCCAGCGGGCCAGCGGGCCAGCGGGCCAGCGGGCCACTTTGATGCTTATTGTGTATTATTGTATGAGAGGCTTGCTGTGTGTATTATTGTATGAGAAGGTCATGTCATATCTAATTAGTTAAGAATAACGTGATACCTGACCTTACAGGTGTGTGTTAGCATGATACCTGACCTTACAGGTGTGTGTTAGCATGATACCTGACCTTACAGGTGTGTGTTAGCATGATACCTGACCTTACAGGTGTGTGTCAGCATGATACCTGACCTTACAGGTGTGTTAGCATGATACCTCACCTTACAGGTGTGTGTTAGCATGATACCTGACCTTACAGGTGTGTGTCAGCATCATACCTGACCTTACAGGTGTGTGTTAGCATGATACCTGACCTTACAGGTGGGTGTCAGCATCATACCTGACCTTACAGGTGTGTGTTAGCATGATACCTGACCTTACAGGTGTGTGTTAGCATGATACCTGACCTTACAGGTGTGTGTTAGCATGATACCTGACCTTACAGGTGTGTGGTAGCATGATACCTGACCTTACAGGTGTGTGTTAGCATGATACCTGACCTTACAGGTGTGTGCTAGCATGATACCTGACCTTACAGGTGTGTTAGCATGATACCTGACCTTATAGGTGTGTGTCAGCATGATACCTGACCTTACAGGTGTGTGTTAGCATGATACCTGATCTTACAGGTGTGTGTTAGCATGATACCTGACCTTACAGGTGTGTGTTAGCATGATACCTGACCTTACAGGTGTGTGTCAGCATGATACCTGACCTTACAGGTGTGTGTTAGCATGATACCTGACTTTACAGGTGTGTGTCAGCATGATACCTGACCTTACAGGTGTGTTAGCATGATACCTGACCTTACAGGTGTGTGTTAGCATGATACCTGACCTTACAGGTGTGTGTTAGCATGATACCTGACCTTACAGGTGTGTGTTAGCATGATACCTGACCTTACAGGTGTGTTAGCATGATACCTGACCTTACAGGTGTGTGGTAGCATGATACCTGACCTTACAGGTGCGTGTTAGCATGATACCTGACCTTACAGGTGTGTGGTAGCATGATACCTGACCTTACAGGTGTGTGTTAGCATGTACCTGACCTTACAGGTGTGTGGTAGCATGATACCTGACCTTACAGGTGTGTGTTAGCATGATACCTGACCTTACAGGTGTGTGGTAGCATGATACCTGACCTTACAGGTGTGTGTTAGCATGATACCTGACCTTACAGGTGTGTGTTAGCATGATACCTGACCTTACAGGTGTGTTAGCATGATACCTGACCTTACAGGTGTGTGTTAGCATGATACCTGACCTTACAGGTGTGTTAGCATGATACCTGACCTTACAGGTGTGTTAGCATGATACCTGACCTTACAGGTGTGTGTTAGCATGATACCTGACCTTACAGGTGTGTGTTAGCATGATACCTGACCTTACAGGTGTGTTAGCATGATACCTGACCTTACAGGTGTGTGTTAGCATGATACCTGACCTTACAGGTGTGTTAGCATGATATCTGACCTTACAGGTGTGTGTTAGAATGATACCTGACCTTACAGGTGTGTGTTAGCATGATACCTGACCTTACAGGTGTGTTAGCATGATACCTGACCTTACAGGTGTGTGTTAGAATGATATTTGACCTTACAGGTGTGTGTCAGCATGATATATGACCTTACAGGTGTGTGTTAGCATGATACCTGACCTTACAGGTGTGTGTTAGCATGATATCTGACCTTACAGGTGTGTTAGCATGATACCTGACCTTACAGGTGTGTGTTAGCATGATACCTGACCTTACAGGTGTGTGTTAGCATGATACCTGACCTTACAGGTGTGTGTTAGCATGATACCTGACCTTACAAGTGTGTGGTAGCATGATACCTGACCTTACAGGTGTGTGTTAGCATGATACCTGACCTTACAGGTGTGTGGTAGCATGATACCTGACCTTACAGGTGTGTGTTAGCATGATACCTGACCTTACAGGTGTGTGTTAGCATGATATCTGACCTTACAGGTGTGTGTCAGCATGATATCTGACCTTACAGGTGTGTTAGCATGATACCTGACCTTACAGGTGTGTGTTAGCATGATATCTGACCTTACAGGTGTGTGTTAGCATGATACCTGACCTTACAGATGTGTGTTAGCATGATACCTGACCTTACAGGTGTGTGTCAGCATGATATCTGACCTTACAGGTGTGTGTTAGCATGATACCTGACCTTACAGGTGTGTGTTAGCATGATATCTGACCTTACAGGTGTGTCAGCATGATACCTGACCTTACAGACAGGTGTGTGTCAGCATGATACCTGACCTTACAGGTGTATCAGCATAATACCTGACCTTACAGGTGTATCAGCATAATACCTGACCTTACATACAGGTGTGTTAGCATGATACCTGACCTTACAGGTGTGTCAGCATAATACCTGACCTTACATACAGGTGTGTTAGCATGATACCTGACCTTACAGGTGTGTCAGCATAATACCTGATCTTACATACAGATGTGTTAGCATGATACCTGACCTTACAGGTGTGTCAGCATAATACCTGACCTTACATACAGATGTGTTAGCATGATACCTGACCTTACAGGTGTGTCAGCATAATACCTGACCTTACATACAGGTGTATTAGCATGATACCTGACCTTACAGGTGTGTCAGCATAATACCTGACCTTACATACAGGTGTGTTAGCATGATACCTGACCTTACAGGTGTGTCAGCATAATACCTGACCTTACATACAGGTGTGTTAGCATGATACCTGACCTTACAGGTGTGTCTGGGTGACCGTGTTGTGGTCGACGTTAAGAATTCCTTTGAGGACGAGGTACTGACGATACACTGGCACGGTGTCACCATGAGAGGTGTCAAGTCCTTCCGTGGCCATGGCACTCCTGGTACTCCCTACATGGATGGTGTCCCTAACCTGACACAGTGTCCCATACTCCCTGGTGCCTACTTCAGGTACTCCTTCCGTGTACCTGACGCGGGTACCTACTACTACCATTCTCACGTAGGTAAGTAGTTTTACACGGTGCCAGGAGCTGTGAATCAACCCCTGCAACCAAAATTAGGTAAGTACACACACACGTATGGAACATGTATGTTAAATTTAACACTAACTCAATACTTATAATAATGAAATAATTATTAGTAATAATATTATAGAATTAAGCTCTCCTAAATATTCTTATATTCAAATCAGTTTACCTGGAGTTTACCTGGAGTTTACCCAGGTAAACTCCAGGTAAACTCCAGGTAAACTGACTTCAATAAGAGAGCAACTATGTACATAAAGGATGTAAGAACTGCCTCCAAATATCACTTACTGGGACTGGGGGACTTCTGGTTTTACTGGGACTGGGGGACTTCTGGCTTTACTGGGACTGGGGGGACTTCTGGTTTTACTGTGACTGGGGGACTTCTGGTTTTACTGGGACTGGGGACTTCTGGTTTTACTGGGACTGGGGGACTTCTGGTTTTACTGAGACTGGGGGACTTCTGGTTTTACTGGGACTGGGGGACTTCTGGTTTTACTGGGACTGGGGGACTTCTGGTTTTACTGAGACCGGGGGACTTCTGGTTTTACTGGGACTGGGGGACTTCTGGTTTTATTGAGACTGGGAGACTTCTGGTTTTACTGGGACTGGGGGACTTCTGGTTTTACTGGGACTGGGGGACTTTGGTTTTACTGAGACTGGGGGACTTCTGGTTTTACTGGGACTGGCGGACTTCTGGTTTTACTGGGACTGGGGGACTTCTGGTTTTACTGGGACTGGGGGACTTCTGGTTTTACTGGGACTGGGGGACTTCTGGTTTTACTGGGACTGGGGGACTTCTGGTTTTACTGGGACTGGGGGACTTCTGGTTTTATTGAGACTGGGAGACTTCTGGTTTTACTGAGACTGGGAGACTTCTGGTTTTACTGAGACTGGGAGACTTCTGGTTTTACTGAGACTGGGAGACTTCTGGCTTTACTGGGACGGGAGGAGAGACCTTCCTACCTGCTATGCAATATTGATCTTTATCAACTGGATTTACCAACAATCACACTACATATATAATCTTGATAGGAGGACAAGTATACAGTGAATGTATGAGGTATGGTGTATACACAGGGCTGCAGAGAGGTGATGGTGTGTATGGTGCCATTATTGTACGACAACCACGTCAAGACGACCCTAACTTTAACACCTATGATTACGACCTTCCTCAGCATATTATTCAGGTAGAGTGTTTTGTGTACTCTGTTGACGACCACAGTGGAAATATGTCACTGTTTGTGGCTTTTTTTGTTATTCTGGTAGATACCTACTTATTGCTAGGTGAACAGTGACAGCAGGTGTAAGGTGACTAACACCCAGGTACCTATTTACTGCTAGGTGAACAGTGATAGTAGGCGTAAGGTAACTAACACTCAGGTACCTACTAACTGCTAGGTGAATATTGACAGCAGGTGTAAGGTGACTAACACCCAGATACCTACTTACTACTAAGTAAACTGGAGCAGAAAGTTTAAGGAAACATGCTCAACGTTTCGCCCCTCTCTGATCCAATGGATCTTATTGGAAATAAGTCCTGGGTTACTAATTTCAAGTCTTCTCAAGTTCCCTGAAATACAAAAGATACCCATTAAATATACTGCGTTTTCTGTCTCAAAATAACAGAAAACTAGTCTTAAAGGGTAAACTATGATATTTAAGACCAATTATTTGATATTGTTCAAAAGAGTTGACTTGGATCAGAAAAAGACATTAATAATGTATGAGAATATGGGTGAAAGTAGACAAATAGGAGAGAGTTGACGCCATTATTTGCATGTGTATGGTATAGAAAGTCAGGCTCTAGTGATTGGCCTGACTCTCTTTAAGTTAACAACAGTATCATACCTATTAACTCATAATTAATGAGTATATGTAGTCTTGTAACTGGGTTGGCTGTCTTCTATTATCCTCTATTGTCTTCTATTATCCTCTATTGTCTTCTATTATCCTCTATTGTCTTCTATTATCCTCTATTGTCTTCTATTATCCTCTATTGTCTTCTATTATCCTCTATTGTCTTCTATTATCCTCTATTGTCTTCTATTATCCTCTATTGTCTTCTATTATCCTCTATTGTCTTCTATTATAGTCTTGTCTTCTCTAGTGCTATATTATCCTCTGTCATCTCCTGTCTTCTGTTGGGCTCTCGGCTGAGTGAACTACTGTCACTGTCCTCAGGACAGTGACAGTAGTTCCAGTCACTGTCCTGAGGACAGTGACAGTAGTTCCAGTCACTGTCCTGAGGACAGTGACAGTAGTTCCAGTCACTGTCCTGAGGACAGTGACTGGACAACTGTCTGGCAGTGACATCCCACTGCCTCAAATCTACTTTACTTTCAACACTAGAGAAGTAGATACCAACACTGGACCACTCACCACCTGGGTGAACCACCTCCACTAAACTTCTGTATGGGGCACCCCTGGGCAGGTGCAGCACTAGTATGGGGCACCCCTGGGCAGGTGCAGCACTAGTATGGGGCACCCCTGGGCAGGTGCAGCACTAGTATGGGGCACCCCTGGGCAGGTGCAGCACTGGTATGAGGCACCCCTGGGCAGGTGCAGCACTAGTACCCAGCCTACCAGCCTATTTGTACAGTCTGGGAGAGGAGGTGGGTGTAGTAGTTGATCTTACTGGGTTGTGACCCAGCAGTGAACGTAACACAGGAGACTGTGACCCAGCAGTGAACGTAACACAGGAGACTGTGACCCAGCAGTGAACGTAACACAGGAGACTGTGACCCAGCAGTGAACGTAACACAGGAGACTGTGACACAGCAGTGAACGTAACACAGGAGACTGTGGCCCAGCAGTGAACGTAACACAGGAGACTGTGACCCAGCAGTGAACGTAACACAGGAGACTGTGACCCAGCAGTGAACGTAACACAGGAGACTGTGGCCCAGCAGTGAACGTAACACAGGAGACTGTGATCCAGCAGGGAACGTAACACAGGAGACTGTGGCCCAGCAGTGAACGTAACACAGGAGACTGTGACCCAGCAGTGAACGTAACACAGGAGACTGTGGCCCAGCAGTGAACGTAACACAGGAGACTGACCCAGCATTGAAACGTAACACAGGAGACTGTGGCCCAGCAGTGAACGTAACACAGGAGGCTGTGGTCCAGCAGTGAACGTAACACAGGAGACTGTGACCCAGCAGTGAACGTAACACAGGAGACTGTGGCCCAGCAGTGAACGTAACACAGGAGACTGACCCAGCATTGAACGTAACACAGGAGACTGTGGCCCAGCAGTGAACGTAACACAGGAGGCTGTGGTCCAGCAGTGAACGTAACACAGGAGACTGTGACCCAGCAGTGAACGTAACACAGGAGACTGTGGCCCAGCAGTGAACGTAACACAGGAGACTGTGGCCCAGCAGTGAACGTAACACAGGAAACTGTGGCCCAGCAGTGAACGTAACACAGGAGACTGTGACCCAGCAGTGAACGTAACACAGGAGGCAGTGGTCCAGCAGTGAACGTAACACAGGAGACTGTGGCCCAGCAGTGAACGTAACACAGGAGGCAGTGGCTCAGCAGTGAACGTAACACAGGAGGCAGTGGCCCAGCAGTGAACGTAACACAGGAGACTGTGGCCCAGCAGTGAACGTAACACAGGAGACTGTGACCCAGCAGTGAACGTAACACAGGAGACTGTGACCCAGCAGTGAACGTAACACAGGAGACTGTGACCCAGCAGTGAACGTAACACAGGAGACTGTGACACAGCAGTGAACGTAACACAGGAGACTGTGGCCCAGCAGTGAACGTAACACAGGAGACTGTGACCCAGCAGTGAACGTAACACAGGAGACTGTGACCCAGCAGTGAACGTAACACAGGAGACTGTGGCCCAGCAGTGAACGTAACACAGGAGACTGTGATCCAGCAGGGAACGTAACACAGGAGACTGTGACCCAGCAGTGAACGTAACACAGGAGACTGTGACCCAGCAGTGAACGTAACACAGGAGACTGTGGCCCAGCAGTGAACGTAACACAGGAGACTGTGATCCAGCAGGGAACGTAACACAGGAGACTGTGGCCCAGCAGTGAACGTAACACAGGAGACTGTGATCCAGCAGGGAACGTAACACAGGAGACTGTGGCCCAGCAGTGAACGTAACACAGGAGACTGTGATCCAGCAGGGAACGTAACACAGGAGACTGTGGCCCAGCAGTGAACGTAACACAGGAGACTGTGATCCAGCAGGGAACGTAACACAGGAGACTGTGGCCCAGCAGTGAACGTAACACAGGAGACTGACCCAGCATTGAACGTAACACAGGAGACTGTGACCCAGCAGTGAACGTAACACAGGAGACTGTGGCCCAGCAGTGAACGTAACACAGGAGACTGTGACCCAGCAGTGAACGTAACACAGGAGGCAGTGGTCCAGCAGTGAACGTAACACAGGAGGCAGTGGCCCAGCAGTGAACGTAACACAGGAGGCAGTGACTCAGCAGTGAACGTAACACAGGAGGCAGTGGCCCAGCAGTGAACATAACACAGGAGACTGTGGCCCAGCAGTGAACATAACACAGGAGACTGTGGCCCAGCAGTGAACATAACACAGGAGACTGTGGCCCAGCAGTGAACATAACACAGGAGGCAGTGGCCCAGCAGTGAACATAACACAGGAGACTGTGGTCCAGCAGTGAACGTAACACAGGAGGCTGTGGTCCAGCAGTGAACGTAACACAGGAGGCAGTGGCCCAGCAGTGAACATAACACAGGAGGCAGTGACCCAGCAGTGAACGTAACACAGGAGACTGTGGCCCAGCAATGAACATAACACAGGAGGCAGTGACCCAGCAGTGAACGTAACACAGGAGACTGTGGCCCAGCAGTGAACGTAACACAGGAGGCTGTGGCCCAGCAGTGAACATAACACAGGAGACTGTGGCCCAGCAGTGAACGTAACACAGGAGGCTGTGGTCCAGCAGTGAACGTAACACAGGAGACTGTGGCCCAGCAGTGAACATAACACAGGAGACTGTGGCCCAGCAGTGAACGTAACACAGGAGGCAGTGACCCAGCAGTGAACGTAACACAGGAGACTGTGGCCCAGCAGTGAACGTAACACAGGAGGCAGTGGCCCAGCAGTGAACATAACACAGGAGGCAGTGGCCCAGCAGTGAACATAACACAGGAGGCAGTGACATATAAATTACTTACGACAGTTTTTCACTCCTGTTCCCCTAAGAATTGTTTCCTATCTTAGCTAAAAAAAATCTTTTCCCAGACTTTCTGTCTGAAAGTCTCAAATTGCAGATTTCAAATCACAAATCCCGTTCCTTGAACTTGCAACATTGTCGCTATTGCAGGTGCAAGACTGGTTGCATGTTCCAACGCTGGATAAATTTATCCTGACGGAACATGGTGGGGGTAATGAATCTCCTGAGTCAATGATCGTCAATGGTCAGGGACCTTACCAGGTGAGTCGTTAGGGACCTTACTAGGTGAGTTGTCAGGAACCTTACTGAGTTGTCAGGGACCTTACTAGGTGAGTTGTCAGGGACCTTACTAGATGAGTTGTCAGGGACCTTACTAGGTGAGTTGTCAGGAACCTTACTGAGTTGTCAGGGACCTTACTAGGTGAGTTGTCAGGGACCTTACTAGATGAGTTGTCAGGGACCTTACTAGGTGAGTTGTCAGGAACCTTACTGAGATGTCAGGGACCTTACTAGGTGAGTTGTCAGGGACCTTACTAGGTGAGTTGTCAGGGACCTTACTAGGTGAGTTGTCAGGGACCTTACTAGGTGAGTTGTCAGGGACCTTACTAGGTGAGTTGTCAGGGACCTTACTAGGTGAGTTGTGAGGGACCTTACTGAGTTGTCAGGGACCTTACTAGGTGAGGTGTCAGGGACCTTACTAGGTGAGTTGTCAGGAACCTTACTGAGTTGTCAGGGACCTTACTAGGTGAGTTGTCAGGGACCTTACTAGGTGAGTTGTCAGGGACCTTACTAGGTGAGTTGTGAGGGACCTTACTAGGTGAGTTGTCAAGGACCTTACTAGGTGAGTTGTCAGGGACCTTACTAAGTGAGTTGTCAGGGACCTTACTAGGTGAGTTGTCAGGGACCTTACTAGGTGAGTTGTCAGGATCTTACTAGGTGAGTTGTCAGGGACCTTACTAGGTGAGTTGTCAGGGACCTTACTAGGTGAGTTGTCATGGACCTTACTAGGTGAGTTGTCAGGGACCTTACTAGGTGAGTTGTGAGGGACCTTACTAGGTGAGTTGTGAGGGACCTTTCCAGGTGAGTTGTCAGGGACCTTACTAGGTGAGTTGCCAGAGACCTTACTGAGTTGTCAGGGACCTTACTAGGTGAGTTGTCAGGGACCTTACCAGGTAAGTCGTCAGGGACCTTACTAGGTGAGTTGTGAGGGACCTTACTAGGTGAGTTGTCAGGGACCTTACTAGGTGAGTTGTCAGGACCTTACTAGGTGAGTTGTCAGGGACCTTACTAGGTGAGTTGTGAGGGACCTTACTAGGTGAGT
Organism: Cherax quadricarinatus; assembly: GCF_026875155.1. Lineage (NCBI taxonomy): Eukaryota > Metazoa > Arthropoda > Malacostraca > Decapoda > Parastacidae > Cherax > Cherax quadricarinatus. Next base: position 3,040,024 of record NC_069493.1, read on the forward strand.
TGTCAGGGACCTTACTAGGTGAGTTGTCAGGGACCTTACTAGGTGAGTTGTCAGGGACCTTACTAGGTGAGCTGTGAGGGACCTTACTAGGTGAGTTGTCAGGGACCTTACTAGGTGAGTTGTCAGGGACCTTACAAGGTGAGTTGTGAGGGACCTTACTAGGTGAGTTGTCAGGGACCTTACTAGGTGAGTTGTCAGGGACCTTACTAGGTGAGTTGTCAGGGACCTTACTAGGTGAGTTGTCAGGGACCTTACTAGGTGAGTTGTCAGGGACCTTACTAGGTGAGTTGTCAGGGACCTTACTAGGTGAGTTGTCAGAGACCTCACTAGGTGAGTTGTCAGGGACCATACCAGGTGAGTTGTCAGGGACCTTACTAGGTGAGTTGTCAGGGACCTTACTAGGTGAGTTGTCAGGGACCTTACTAGGTGAGTTGTCAGGGACCTTACTAGGTGAGTTGTCAGGGACCTTACTAGGTGAGTTGTCAGGGACCACACTAGGTGAGTTGTCAGGGACCTTACTAGGTGAGTTGTCAGGGACCTTACTAGGTGAGTTGTCAGGGACCATACTAGGGGAGTTGTCAGGGACCTTACTAGGTGAGTTGTCAGGGACCATACTAGGGGAGTTGTCAGGGACCTTACTAGGTGAGTTATGACTGGAACCAGTCGCAATGCTACACTCTATTCAGTATATATACACTGTGAGAAATACACCTCTGAGTGTATATACAACTTATACCAGACAATAAAAATAATACAACCATCGTATAACTGGTACAACCATTAATCACCAATTAACACAGTTACAGTAAACAGCCTGAAACCTATTTTTTTTTGACTTAGAGAACAAAAATATGAAACCTGAGTTGTGAGAACTGTTGTGGTGTTTCAGAACCAGAACGTCACAGCAGAACCAGCGTTGATTCCATACACCAGGTTCACAGTGACTCCAGGTGAGTGGTGGGTCACAGTGACTCCAGGTGAGTCGTGGTTCACAGTGACTCCAGGTGAGTCGTGGTTCACAGTGACTCCAGGTGAGTGGTGGGTCACAGTGACTCCAGGTGAGTCGTGGTTCACAGTGACTCCAGGTGAGTCGTGGGTCACAGTGACTCCAGGTGAGTCGTGGGTCACAGTGACTCCAGGTGAGTCGTGGGTCACAGTGACTCCAGGTGAGTCGTGGTTCACAGTGACTCCAGGTGAGTGGTGGGTCACAGTGACTCCAGGTGAGTCGTGGTTCACAGTGACTCCAGGTGAGTGGTGGTTCACAGTGACTCCAGGTGAGTGGTGGGTCACAGTGACTCCAGGTGAGTCGTGGTTCACAGTGACTCCAGGTGAGTCGTGGGTCACAGTGACTCCAGGTGAGTCGTGGGTTACAGTGACTCCAGGTGAGTCGTGGGTTACAGTGACTCCAGGTGAGTCGTGGGTCACAGTGACTCCAGGTGAGTCGTGGGTTACAGTGACTCCAGGTGAGTCGTGGGTCACAGTGACTCCAGGTGAGTCGTGGGTCACAGTGACTCCAGGTGAGTCGTGGTTCACAGTGACTCCAGGTGAGTCGTGGGTCACAGTGACTCCAGGTGAGTCGTGGGTTACAGTGACTCCAGGTGAGTGGTGGGTCACAGTGACTCCAGGTGAGTGGTGGGTCACAGTGACTCCAGGTGAGTCGTGGGTCACAGTGACTCCAGGTGAGTCGTGGGTTACAGTGACTCCAGGTGAGTCGTGGGTTACAGTGACTCCAGGTGAGTCGTGGTTCAGAGTGACTCCAGGTGAGTCGTGGTTCACAGTGACTCCAGGTGATTCGTGGGTCACAGTGACTCCAGGTGAGTCGTGGGTCACAGTGACTCCAGGTGAGTCGTGGGTTACAGTGACTCCAGGTGAGTCGTGGGTTAGAGTGACTCCAGGTGAGTCGTGGGTTACAGTGACTCCAGGTGAGTCGTGGGTTACAGTGACTCCAGGTGAGTCGTGGGTTACAGTGACTCCAGGTGAGTCGTGGGTTACAGTGACTCCAGGTGAGTCGTGGTTCACAGTGACTCCAGGTGAGTCGTGGTTCACAGTGACTCCAGGTGAGTGGTGGGTCACAGTGACTCCAGGTGAGTCGTGGGTCACAGTGACTCCAGGTGAGTCGTGGTTCACAGTGACTCCAGGTGAGTGGTGGGTCACAGTGACTCCAGGTGAGTCGTGGGTCACAGTGACTCCAGGTGAGTCGTGGGTCACAGTGACTCCAGGTGAGTCGTGGGTTACAGTGACTCCAGGTGAGTCGTGGGTTACAGTGACTCCAGGTGAGTCGTGGGTTACAGTGACTCCAGGTGAGTCGTGGGTTACAGTGACTCCAGGTGAGTCGTGGTTCACAGTGACTCCAGGTGAGTCGTGGGTCACAGTGACTCAGGTGAGTCGTGGGTTACAGTGACTCCAGGTGAGTCGTGGGTTAGAGTGACTCCAGGTGAGTCGTGGGTTACAGTGACTCCAGGTGAGTCGTGGGTTACAGTGACTCCAGGTGAGTCGTGGGTTACAGTGACTCCAGGTGAGTCGTGGGTTACAGTGACTCCAGGTGAGTCGTGGTTCACAGTGACTCCAGGTGAGTCGTGGTTCACAGTGACTCCAGGTGAGTCGTGGTTCACAGTGACTCCAGGTGAGTCGTGGTTCACAGTGACTCCAGGTGAGTCGTGGGTCACAGTGACTCCAGGTGAGTCGTGGTTCACAGTGACTCCAGGTGAGTCGTGGTTCACAGTGACTCCAGGTGAGTCGTGGTTCACAGTGACTCCAGGTGAGTCGTGGTTCACAGTGACTCCAGGTGAGTCGTGGGTTACAGTGACTCCAGGTGAGTCGTGGGTCACAGTGACTCCAGGTGAGTCGTGGGTTACAGTGACTCCAGGTGAGTCGTGGGTCACAGTGACTCCAGGTGAGTCGTGGGTCACAGTGACTCCAGGTGAGTCGTGGTTCACAGTGACTCCAGGTGAGTCGTGGGTCACAGTGACTCCAGGTGAGTCGTGGGTTACAGTGACTCCAGGTGAGTGGTGGGTCACAGTGACTCCAGGTGAGTGGTGGGTCACAGTGACTCCAGGTGAGTCGTGGGTCACAGTGACTCCAGGTGAGTCGTGGGTTACAGTGACTCCAGGTGAGTCGTGGGTTACAGTGACTCCAGGTGAGTCGTGGTTCACAGTGACTCCAGGTGAGTCGTGGTTCACAGTGACTCCAGGTGATTCGTGGGTCACAGTGACTCCAGGTGAGTCGTGGGTCACAGTGACTCCAGGTGAGTCGTGGGTTACAGTGACTCCAGGTGAGTCGTGGGTTAGAGTGACTCCAGGTGAGTCGTGGGTTACAGTGACTCCAGGTGAGTCGTGGGTTACAGTGACTCCAGGTGAGTCGTGGGTTACAGTGACTCCAGGTGAGTCGTGGGTTACAGTGACTCCAGGTGAGTCGTGGTTCACAGTGACTCCAGGTGAGTCGTGGTTCACAGTGACTCCAGGTGAGTGGTGGGTCACAGTGACTCCAGGTGAGTCGTGGGTCACAGTGACTCCAGGTGAGTCGTGGTTCACAGTGACTCCAGGTGAGTGGTGGGTCACAGTGACTCCAGGTGAGTCGTGGGTCACAGTGACTCCAGGTGAGTCGTGGGTCACAGTGACTCCAGGTGAGTCGTGGGTTACAGTGACTCCAGGTGAGTCGTGGGTTACAGTGACTCCAGGTGAGTCGTGGGTTACAGTGACTCCAGGTGAGTCGTGGGTTACAGTGACTCCAGGTGAGTCGTGGTTCACAGTGACTCCAGGTGAGTCGTGGGTCACAGTGACTCCAGGTGAGTCGTGGGTTACAGTGACTCCAGGTGAGTCGTGGGTTAGAGTGACTCCAGGTGAGTCGTGGGTTACAGTGACTCCAGGTGAGTCGTGGGTTACAGTGACTCCAGGTGAGTCGTGGGTTACAGTGACTCCAGGTGAGTCGTGGGTTACAGTGACTCCAGGTGAGTCGTGGTTCACAGTGACTCCAGGTGAGTCGTGGTTCACAGTGACTCCAGGTGAGTCGTGGTTCACAGTGACTCCAGGTGAGTCGTGGTTCACAGTGACTCCAGGTGAGTCGTGGGTCACAGTGACTCCAGGTGAGTCGTGGTTCACAGTGACTCCAGGTGAGTCGTGGTTCACAGTGACTCCAGGTGAGTCGTGGTTCACAGTGACTCCAGGTGAGTCGTGGTTCACAGTGACTCCAGGTGAGTCGTGGGTTACAGTGACTCCAGGTGAGTCGTGGGTCACAGTGACTCCAGGTGAGTCGTGGGTCACAGTGACTCCAGGTGAGTCGTGGGTCACAGTGACTCCAGGTGAGTCGTGGGTCACAGTGACTCCAGGTGAGTCGTGGGTTACAGTGACTCCAGGTGAGTCGTAGGTCACTGTGACTCCAGGTGAGTCGTGGGTCACAGTGACTCCAGGTGAGTCGTGGGTCACAGTGACTCCAGGTGAGTCGTGGGTTACAGTGACTCCAGGTGAGTCGTAGGTCACTGTGACTCCAGGTGAGTCGTGGGTCACAGTGACTCCAGGTGAGTCGTGGGTCACAGTGACTCCAGGTGAGTCGTGGTTCACAGTGACTCCAGGTGAGTCGTGGGTTACAGTGACTCCAGGTGAGTCGTGGGTCACAGTGACTCCAGGTGAGTCGTGGGTCACAGTGACTCCATGTGAGTCGTGGGTCACAGTGACTCCAGGTGAGTCGTGGGTCACAGTGACTCCAGGTGAGTCGTGGGTTACAGTGACTCCAGGTGAGTCGTAGGTCACTGTGACTCCAGGTGAGTCGTGGGTTACAGTGACTCCAGGTGAGTCGTGGGTTACAGTGACTCCAGGTGAGTCGTGGGTTACAGTGACTCCAGGTGAGTCGTGGGTTACAGTGACTCCAGGTGAGTCGTGGGTCACAGTGACTCCAGGTGAGTCGTGGGTTACAGTGACTCCAGGTGAGTCGTGGGTCACAGTGACTCCAGGTGAGTCGTGAGTCACAGTGACTCCAGGTGAGTCGTGGGTCACAGTGACTCCAGGTGAGTCGTGGGTCACAGTGACTCCAGGTGAGTCGTGGGTCACAGTGACTCCAGGTGAGTCGTGGGTCACAGTGACTCCAGGTGAGTCGTGGGTCACAGTGACTCCAGGTGAGTCGTGGGTCACAGTGACTCCAGGTGAGTCGTGAGTCACAGTGACTCCAGGTGAATCGTGAGTCACAGTGACTCCAGGTGAGTCGTGGGTCACAGTGACTCCAGGTGAGTCGTGAGTCACAGTGACTCCAGGTGAGTCGTGGGTCACAGTGACTCCAGGTGAGTCGTGGGTCACAGTGACTCCAGGTGAGTCGTGGGTCACAGTGACTCCAGGTGAGTCGTGGGTCACAGTGACTCCAGGTGAGTCGTGGGTCACAGTGACTCCAGGTGAGTCGTGGGTCACAGTGACTCCAGGTGAGTCGTGGGTCACAGTGACTCCAGGTGAGTCGTGGGTCACAGTGACTCCAGGTGAGTCGTGGGTTACAGTGACTCCAGGTGAGTCGTGGGTTACAGTGACTCCAGGTGAGTCGTGGGTCACAGTGACTCCAGGTGAGTCGTGGGTCACAGTGACTCCTCTAATAGTAGTCTCTGTTTTTAACTGGAACTTTAAATTCATCTGGACTCAGTGAGTGATTGTACTCAGCTATTTGTACTCGCCTATTTGTGGTTGCAGGGGTCGAGACTCAGCTCCTGGCCCCGCCTCTTCACTGAGTGCTACTAGGTCCTCTCTCTCCCTGCTTCCTGAGCTTTGTCATACCTCGTCTTAAAACTATGTATGGTTCCTGCCTCCACTACATCACTTGCCAGACTATTCCACTTCCTGATAACTCTGTGGCTGAAGAAATACTTCCTAACATCCCTGTGACTCATCTGAGTCTTCAACCTCCAATTGCGACCCCTTGTTTCTGTGTCCCATCTCTGGAACATCCTGTCTCTGTCCACCTCATCTATTCCTCGCAATATTTTGTATGTCGTTATCATGTCTCTTTTAAACCTCCTGTCCTCCAGTGTCGTCAGGCCGATTTCCCTTAACCTTTCTTCGTTTGACATTCCCTGAGCTCTGGAACTAACCTTGCTGCAAACCTTTGCACTTTCTCTAATTTCTTGACGTGCATGACCAGGTGTGGGTTCCAGGCTGTTGCTGCATACTCCAGTATGGGCCTGACGTACACGGTGTACAGTGTCTTGAACGATTCCTTTCTGAGGTATCGGAACGCTATTCTTAGGTTTGCTAGGCGCCCATATGCTACAGCAGTTATCTGGTTGATGTGTGCTTCAGGAGATATGCTCGGTATTATACTCACCCCAAGATCTTTCTCCTTGAGTGAGGTTTCCAGTCTTTGGCCATCTAGCCTATACTCTGTCTGCGGTCTTCTTTGTCCTTCCCTGATCTTCATGACTTTGCATTTGGTCGGGTTAAATTCGAGTAGCCAATTGCTGGACCAGGTGTCCAGCCTGTCCAGGTCTCTTTGGACTCCTGCCTGATCCTCATCTGATTTAATTCTTCTCATTAAGTTCACATTGTCTGCAAACAGGAACACTTCTCAGTCTATCCCTTCCGTCATGTCATTCACATATACCAAGAACAGCACTGGTCCTAGGACTGACCCCTGTGGAACCCCGCTCGTCACAGGCGCCCACTGTGATACCTCATCACGTACCATGACTCACTGTTGCCTCCCTGTCAGGTATTCTCTGATCCATTGCAGTGCCCTTCCTACTATATGTGCCTGATCCTCTAGCTTCTGTACTAATCTCTTGTGAGGAACTGTGTCGAAGGCCTTCTTGCCGTCCAAGAAAATGCAATCAACCCACCCCTCTCTCGTGTCTTACTTCTGTTACCTTGTTATAAAACTCCAGAAGGTTTGTGACATAGGATTTTCCTTCTATGAATCCGTGCTGGTTGTTGTTCATAATCTTGTTCCATTCCAGGTGCTCCACCACTCTCCTCCTGATAATCTTCTCCATGACTTTGCATACTATACACGTCAGTGACACAGGTCTATAGTTTAGTACCTCGTTTCTGTCTTCTTAAAATGGGAACTACATTAGCTGTCTTCCATTTCTCAGGTAGTTGCCCAGTTTCAAGGGATGTGTTGAAGATTGTGGTTAGTGGCACACACAGCATCTCTGCTCCCTCTCTAAGGACCCACGGGGAGATGTCCGGTCCCACCGCCTTTGAGGTATCAAGGTCACTTAGCAGCTTCTTCACCTCCTCCTTGGTTGTATGTCATCCAACACTTGTTGGTATATTACTTGTTGGTGTCCCCATCTGTTCTGTCTTCCCAGAGGCCTTCCTGTCTCCACTGTAAATACTTCCTTAAATCTCGTGTTGAGCTCCTCACATACCTCTTGATCATTTCTTGTGAGTTCCTCACCTTCTTTCCTCAGCCTGATCACCCGGTCTTTGACTGTTGCCTTCCTCCTAATGTGGCTATACAGCAGTTTCGGGTCAGACTTGACTTTCGATACTATGTTGTTTTCGTACTGTCTCTGGGTCTCACTCCTTATCTGTGCATACTCGTTTCTGGCTCTTCGACTAATCTCCTTATTTTTCTGGGTCCTTTGCCTTCTGTAGTTTTTCCATTCTCTAGCACACTTAGTTTTTGCCTCCCTACACCTTCGGGTAAATCAAGGGCTCGTTCTGGTCTCCCCATTATTTCTGTTGCCCTTGGGAACAAACCCTTCCTCTGCCTCCTTGCATTTTGTTGTTACATATTCCACCATTTCGTTTACTGACTTTCCTACCAATTCTTTGTCCCACTGAACCTCCTGCAGGAAGTTCCTCATAACTGTGTAGTTCCCCCTTTTATAGTTTGGCTTTTCCAATTCAACTCCTGTTACCCTCTCCACTTGCAGCTCTACTATGTATTCAAAGCACAGAACCACGTGATCATCAGATCCAAGGGACCTCTCATATGTGATGTGTTCAATGTCTGAGCTACTCAGGGTGAGCACGAGGTCCAGTCTTGCTGGTTTATCCTCCTCTCTCTCTCTGGTAGTGTCCCTGACGTGTTGATGCATGAGGTTTTCCAGTACCACATCCATCATCTTGGATCTCCATGTTCGGGTCCCCCATGTGGCTCCAGGTTTTCCCAGTTGATCTCCCTGTGGTTGAAGTCACCCAGTGAAATCACTCAGTGAGTGGTTGTGACACTCAGTGATTGTGACAGTGACTGTGACACTGATTGTGACACTCAGTGATTGTGACAGTGACTGTGACAGTGATTGTGACACTCAGTGATTGTGACAGTGACTGTGACAGTGATTGTGACACTCAGTGATTGTGACAGTGACTGTGACAGTGATTGTGACACTCAGTGATTGTGACAGTGACTGTGACAGTGATTGTGACAGTGACTGTGACAGTGATTGTGACACTCAGTGATTGTGACAGAGACTGTGACACTGATTGTGACACTCAGTGATTGTGACAGTGACTGTGACAGTGATTGTGACAGTGACGGTGACACTGATTGTGACACTCAGTGATTGTGACAGTGACTGTGACACTGATTGTGACACTCAGTGATTGTGACAGTGACTGTGACAGTGATTGTGACAGTGACTGTGACAGTGATTGTGACACTCAGTGATTGTGACAGTGACTGTGACAGTGATTGTGACCCTCAGTGATTGTGACACTCAGTGATTGTGACCCTCAGTGATTGTGACACTCAGTGATTGTGACCCTCAGTGATTGTGACCCTCAGTGATTGTGACACTCAGAATGGTTTCTGATGGGCGAGTGATGTGCCTTGATCAGATACTGTTTGATTCTTACTGTTAACTGTTAGTGTTCAACAGACAACAAATATTGTATGCTTCTTCCTGTTTATTTTTTTGGTTCAACAGACAACAGTTACCATACATCCCTCACTGTTGTGTTCAACAGACAACAGTTACCATACATCCCTCACTGTTGTTGTGTTCAACAGACAACAGTTACCATACATCCCTCACTGTTGTGTTCAACAGACAACAGCTACCATACATCCCTCACTGTTGTGTTCAACAGACAACAGTTACCATACATCCCTCACTGTTGTGTTCAACAGACAACAGCTACCATACATCCCTCACTGTTGTGTTCAACAGACAACAGTTACCATACATCCCTCACTGTTGTTGTGTTCAACAGACAACAGTTACCATACATCCCTCACTGTTGTTGTGTTCAACAGACAACAGTTACCATACATCCCTCACTGTTGTTGTGTTCAACAGACAACAGTTACCATACATCCCTCACTGTTGTTGTGTTCAACAGACAACAGCTACCATACATCCCTCACTGTTGTGTTCAACAGACAACAGTTACCATACATCCCTCACTGTTGTTGTGTTCAACAGACAACAGTTACCATACATCCCTCACTGTTGTTGTGTTCAACAGACAACAGTTACCATACATCCCTCACTGCTATTCTTGTGTTCAACAGACAACAGTTACCATACATCCCTCACTGCTATTCTTGTGTTCAACAGACAACAGCTACCATACATCCCTCACTGTTGTTGTGTTCAACAGACAACAGTTACCATACATCCCTCACTGCTATTCTTGTGTTCAACAGACAACAGCTACCATACATCCCTCACTGCTATTCTTGTGTTCAACAGGTAACAGGTATCGCATGAGAGTAATCAGTAACGCAGTGCTCAGTTGTCCCATCACAATCTCCATCGAGCAACACAAACTCACTCTCATTGCAACAGATGGTAGGCCTATAGTGCCTATTGAAGTGAAATCTTTCGTTATTTACTCAGGTTAGTGCTAACGATCTCAGGTAAGGGATTAGTGTGTTTTTGCGTCTACGAATATAGTTAATGTCAAACCCAGTCTAGTACTGGTACTAGACTGGTACTGGTTCAGGTATACTCCAGGTACCAGTCGTGTACCAGGTACCATTATGTACCTCTGCAATGTTGAGGTACAGTCCCTGGACCCATTATGTACCTCTCTAATCTTTCGACTAAGAAAGAATGCTGTTATGACTCTTGTTACGTATTATATTCTGTATTAACATTAACTACGTACCGTCCTTGCTTTTAACAAAAGTTTAACAGCCTTGGTAAAATAACGTTGTCTAAAACAGAAGAATAACGAGATTAATTTAGTTATCCCTCGTACATTCCAGGCGAGAGATGGGACTTTGTAATCAGTGCTCATTCCAGCAAATCTGGAGCTTTCTGGATGAGCTTTATGGGTGGAATTGACTGTGCAGATAACAGAGTACATCAATTTGCTGTCCTGGAGTACGAGAATCAAGTTCCACTCTTGACGAACACGTATTATACCAGACGAAAACATGTTGATGCTGCCAGACTGAGAAGTAACTTGTCGCCCAGACCAGAGTACTCTGAAGTTCCTCCAGCTGGTCGTGTGAGTACTGTTATTGTTCCAGCTGGTCGTGTGAGTACTGTTATTGTTCCAGCTGGTCGTGTGAGTACTGTTATTGTTCCAGCTGGTCGTGTGAGTACTGTTATTGTTCCAGCTGGTCGTGTGAGTACTGTTATTGTTCCAGCTGGTCGTGTGAGTACTATCAGCTGGTCGTGTGAGTATTACTGTTGTTCCAGCTGGTCGTGTATTACTGTTGTTCCAGCTGGTCGTGTGAGTATTACTGTTGTTCCAGCTGGTCGTGTGAGTATTACTGTTGTTCCAGCTGGTCGTGTGAGTACTATTATTGTTCCAGCTAGTTGTGTAAGTACTATCAGCTGGTCGTGTGAGTACTATTATTGTTCCAGCTGGTTGTGTAAGTACTATCAGCTGGTCGTGTGAGTACTATCAGCTGGTCGTGTATTACTGTTGTTCCAGCTGGTCGTGTGAGTACTATTATTGTTCCAGCTGGTTGTGTAAGTACTATCAGCTGGTCGTGTGAGTACTATCAGCTGGTCGTGTATTACTGTTGTTCCAGCTGGTCGTGTGAGTACTATTATTGTTCCAGCTAGTTGTGTAAGTACTATCAGCTGGTCGTGTGAGTACTATCAGCTGGTCGTGTATTACTGTTGTTCCAGCTGGTCGTGTGAGTACTATTATTGTTCCAGCTGGTTGTGTAAGTACTATCAGCTGGTCGTGTGAGTACTATCAGCTGGTCGTGTATTACTGTTGTTCCAGCTGGTCGTGTGAGTACTATTATTGTTCCAGCTGGTTGTGTAAGTACTATCAGCTGGTCGTGTGAGTACTATCAGCTGGTCGTGTATTACTGTTGTTCCAGCTGGTCGTGTGAGTACTATTATTGTTCCAGCTGGTTGTGTAAGTACTATCAGCTGGTCGTGTGAGTACTATCAGCTGGTCGTGTATTACTGTTGTTCCAGCTGGTCGTGTGAGTACTATTATTGTTCCAGCTGGTTGTGTAAGTACTATCAGCTGGTCGTGTGAGTACTATCAGCTGGTCGTGTATTACTGTTGTTCCAGCTGGTCGTGTGAGTACTATTATTGTTCCAGCTGGTTGTGTAAGTACTATCAGCTGGTCGTGTGAGTACTATCAGCTGGTCGTGTATTACTGTTGTTCCAGCTGGTCGTGTGAGTACTATTATTGTTCCAGCTGGTTGTGTAAGTACTATCAGCTGGTCGTGTGAGTACTATCAGCTGGTCGTGTATTACTGTTGTTCCAGCTGGTCGTGTGAGTACTATTATTGTTCCAGCTGGTTGTGTAAGTACTATCAGCTGGTCGTGTGAGTACTATCAGCTGGTCGTGTATTACTGTTGTTCCAGCTGGTCGTGTGAGTACTATTATTGTTCCAGCTGGTTGTGTAAGTACTATCAGCTGGTCGTGTGAGTACTATCAGCTGGTCGTGTGAGTATTACTGTTGTTCCAGCTGGTCGTGTGAGTACTATCAGTGTTGTTCCACCTGCAGTTGTGAGTGCTAACAACATTGTACCAATTGTACCAGTAGTTGATAGTTAACGACCACTCTAAACACGTAGTAGGAGTAATAGTATTAATGGCCTGACAAAGGTCCTGAAGGGCGAAACGTTGCCACAGTAAACTGCCACATTAATTCCACATGTGGATATGACCTAAGAGACTGGCCCACGCTAGGTAGGTCATCCTCAATCATAGGATATATCCATTTTGTTTACCTGGAGTTTACCTGGAGAGAGTTTCGGGGGTCAACGCCCCCGCGGCCCGGTCTGTGACCAGGCCTCCTGGTGGATCAGCGCCTGATCAACCAGGCTGTTGCTGCTGGCTGCACGCAAACCAACGTACGAGCCACAGCCCGGCTGATCAGGAACTGACTTTAGGTGCTTGTCCAGTGCCAGCTTGAAGACTGCCAGGGGTCTGTTGGTAATCCCCCTTATGTGTGCTGGGAGGCAGTTGAACAGTCTCGGGCCCCTGACACTTGAAGACTGCCAGGGGTCTGTTGGTAATCCCCCTTATGTGTGCTGGGAGGCAGTTGAACAGTCTCGGGCCCCTGACACTTGAAGACTGCCAGGGGTCTGTTGGTAATCCCCCTTATGTGTGCTGGGAGGCAGTTGAACAGTCTCGGGCCCCTGACACTTGAAGACTGCCAGGGGTCTGTTGGTAATCCCCCTTATGTGTGCTGGGAGGCAGTTGAACAGTCTCGGGCCCCTGACACTTGAAGACTGCCAGGGGTCTGTTGGTAATCCCCCTTATGTGTGCTGGGAGGCAGTTGAACAGTCTCGGGCCCCTGACACTTGAAGACTGCCAGGGGTCTGTTGGTAATCCCCCTTATGTGTGCTGGGAGGCAGTTGAACAGTCTCGGGCCCTGACACTTGAAGACTGCCAGGGGTCTGTTGGTAATCCCCCTTATGTATGCTGGGAGGCAGTTGAACAGTCTCGGGCCCCTGACACTTGAAGACTGCCAGGGGTCTGTTGGTAATCCCCCTTATGTATGCTGGGAGGCAGTTGAACAGTCTCGGGCCCCTGACACTTGAAGACTGCCAGGGGTCTGTTGGTAATCCCCCTTATGTATGCTGGGAGGCAGTTGAACAGTCTCGGGCCCTGACACTTGAAGACTGCCAGGGGTCTGTTGGTAATCCCCCTTATGTATGCTGGGAGGCAGTTGAACAGTCTCGGGCCCCTGACACTTGAAGACTGCCAGGGGTCTGTTGGTAATCCCTTGATACATAAATTGCAAAGTCTTGGATAAGACATTTGTGAGACACTTAAGTGTCTCTACTGGTGACACTAGAGATACATAGGTGTTACACATATGTGTCTTACTTGCCTACCTGCTATATACTGTACAGTATTATCCGATTGCTGTCATTACTGTGGTCTATATATTCGTGTTTACTGTGTTTCAGCAAGTGAACAGTGTCAACAGTGCCTGTTATAATGACCGCGTGTGTGTGAGTGACCTGAGGTCACCCTACAGTATGCCCAACGACCTGAGGTCACCCAGGGCTGATGTTACTATCTATCTGGCCTTTAGTGTGAGATTCATCAACAATGATCACTACTACTCCAAGATCTATTACGATATTAACTCAGGTAAGTCTGGTAAGTCAGGTAAGTCTGGTAAGTCTTAAGTCAGGTAAGTCTTAAGTCAGGTAAGTCTTGTAAGTCTGCAACCACAAATACGTGAGTACTCTCTCTCTCTCTCTCTCTCTCTCTCTCTCTCTCTCACACACACACACACATATATACAGTGCCAGAGTAGCGGCCAGTGAAGAGGCGGGGCCAGGAGCTATGAATCGACCCTTATAACCACACCTAGGTGAGTACACACACCTAGATGAGTACACACACCTAGGTGAGTACACACACCTAATCAGACTGAGGAAGGGTGATGGGGAATTCACAAGAAACGACCGAGAGGTATGTCAGGAGCTCAACACAAGATTTAAAGAGGTATTTACAGTGGAAACCAGTAGGACTCCAAGAAATCAGAACAGGGGGGTACACCAGCAAGTGCTGGATGAGGTACATATAACCGAGGAGGAGGTGAAGAAGCTGCTATGCGAACTTGACACCTCAAAGGCGGTGGGACCAGACATCTCTCCATGGGTCCTTAAAGAGGGAGCAGAGATATTGTGTGAGCCATTAACAAAGATCTTCAACGCATCATTTGAAACTGGGCAACTCCCTGAGGTATGGAAGATGGCAAATGTAGTCCCAATTTTTAAAAAGGGAAACAGACATGAGGCACTAAACTACAGACCTGTATCACTAACGTGTATAGTATGCAAGGTCATGGAGAAGATCATCAGGAGGAGAGTGGTGGGGCACCTGGAAAGAAACAAGTGTATAATTGACAACCAGCACGGTTTCAGGGAAGGAAAATCCTGTGTCACAAACCTACTAGAGTTTTATGACAAGGTGACAGAAGTAAGACAAGAGAGAGGGGTGGATCGACTGCATATTTTTGGACTGCAAGAAGGCCTTCGACACAATTCCTCACAAGAGGTTACTGCAAAAGCTAGAGGACCAGGCACACATAACAGGAAAGGCACTGCAATGGATCAGAGAATACATGACAGGGAGGCAACAACGAGTCATGGTACGTGACGAGGTGTCAGAGTGGGCGCTTGTGACAAGCGGGGTTCCACAGGGGTCAGTCCTAGGACCTGTGCTGTTCTTGGTATATGTGAACGACATAACGGAAGGGATAGACTCAGAAGTGTCCTTGTTTGCAGATGATGTGAAGTTAATGAGAAGAATCAAATCGGACGAGGATCAGGCAGGCAGGACTACAAAGAGACCTGGACAGGCTACAAGCCTGGTCCAGCAACTGGCTCCTTGAATTTAACCCTGCCAAATGCAAAGTCATGAAGATTGGGGAAGGGCAAAGAAGACCGCAGACACAATATAGTTTAGATGGCCAAAGACTGCAAACCTCACTCAAGGAAAAAGATCTGGGGGTGAGTATAACACCGAGCATATCTCCTGAGGCGCACATCAATCAGATAACTGCTGCAGCATACGGGCGCCTGGCAAACCTACGGATAGCGTTCCGATACCTCAGTAAGGATTCGTTTAAGATTCTGTATACCATCTACGTCAGGCCCATACTGGAGTATGCAGCACCAGTGTGGAATCCACACGTAGTCAAGCACGTCAAGAAATTAGAGAAAGTGCAAAGGTTTGCAACAAGACTAGTCCCAGAGCTACGGGGATTGTCCTACGAAGAAAGGTTGAGGGAAATCGGCCTGACGACACTGGAGGACAGGAGGGTCAGGGGAGACATGATAACGACATATAAAATACTGCGCGGAATAGACGAGGTGGACAAAGACGGGATGTTCCAGAGACGGGACACAGACACAAGAGGTCACAATTGGAAGTTGAAGACTCAGATGAATCAAAGGGATGTTAGGAAGTATTTCTTCAGTCATAGAGTAGTCAGGCCATGGAATAGCCTAGAAAGTGACGTAGTGGAGGCGGGAACCATACATATTTTAAGGCTAGGTATTGATAGAAGCTCAGTGGGGCAAGGGAGAGATAGACCTATACAATCAGTTTGGGGAAAGAGGCGGGGCCATGATCTAATGACTCGACCCCAGCAATCCACAAATAGGTTATACAAACACCAATAGACACAAACACGTCAATCAGAACACTATACACGCAGCCACCACAAACAACCCTACAAACCTCAACACAACACCTCTCAACACAAACACTTCACTCAGAACACAACACCAGCACCCCAACACTCTAACCGACCCACCCTACCATCAACCCAAAGCCCGCCAATCAGAACACTACACCAGCAACACAACCACGTACCAAACAGAACACTACCCCAAGCAACACAAACACGACCTAATCAGAACACTACACCAGCAACACAAACAACGTCCAATCAACACACTACACCAGCAACACAAACCGTCCTAACATAACACTACCACCAGCAACACAAACACGTCTATAGAACACTACACCCGCAACACAAACACTCTATCAGAACACTACACCAGCAACACAAACACTGCCAAACAAACACTCCAACACACCAGCAACACAAACCACGTCTATCAGAACACTACAACCAGCAACCACAAACACGTCTAATCAGAACACTACACAACCAGCAACACAAACACGTCCTATCAGAACACTACAACCGAGCAACACAAACACGTTCTATCAGAACACAACACCAGCAACACGAAACCGTCTTATCAGAAACTACACCATCACACAAACACGTCTATCAGAACACACACCAGCAACACAAACACTCTATCGAACACTACAAACCAGCAACACAACACGCTATCAGAACACACAACCAGCAACACAAACACGTCTATCAGAACACTACACCAGCAACACAAACACGTCTATCAGAACACTACACCAGCAACACAAACACGTCTATCAGAACACTACACCAGCAACACAAACACGTCTATCAGAACACTACACCAGCAACAAACAGATGTGACCTCCCTCACACACCTGTCTGCCAAGCAACACAACCTGGCTGGGTTGGTAGCGCACTTACCTCATACACTCTATCTACTACACAAGGGTCATTAAGACTGGTTGGTTGGTTAATGGGGTTTAAAGTCTATCTACTGCACCAGTGTCATTAAGACTGTTGGATGTTAATGGGGTTAAAGTCTATTCTACTACACCAGGGTCATAAGACTGGTTGGTTGTTTAATGGGGTTTAAAGTACTATCTACTACACCAGGGTCATTAAGACTGGTTGGGCTGGTTAATTGGGATTAAAAAACTCTATCTACTACACTACTACACCAGGGTCATTAAGACAGGTTGTATGTTAAGGGGTTTACAGTCTATCTACTACACCAGGGCCATTAAGGACTGGTTTGGTTGGTTAATGGGTTTTTAAAGTCTAATCTACTACACAAGGTCATTCAGACTGGTTGGTTGTTTAATGGGGTAAAAGTCTATCTACTGCACAGGGTCATTAAGACTGGTTGGTTGGTTAATGGGGTTTAAAGTCTATCTACTACACCAGGGTCATTAAGACTGGTTGGTTGGTTAATGGGGTTAAAAGTCTATCTACTACAGCCAGGGTCATTAAGACTGGTTTGGTGGTTTTATGGAGTTTTAAAGTCTATCTACTACACGAGGGTCATTAAGGCTGCATGTCACCTGTACACCACCGGTCAAGAATAATACCTAAAACACTGATCAGACTGAACTCTGGTGTACACTGAGTGAAGGATACTGGTCAGTGTACACGCATTGTACTAGTCCAATATCTGATTACTTTTCCATATATACTTCTTAGTTGCTGAGATCAGCGTGTCACCGACACCTCGATCATAACAACCTGTCGTCCGTCCTGCAGTGGCACCGTCTCCTGCTGACAGAGTCTAACAAGATAGACTCACCTCTTGTAATGTAGACTCCACCGCCAGCTACAAAGGAACTGTGACGTAGACTCTCGAGTGTTTGCACTTCTACATTATCCCTTTAGACGCACGTGTCGAACTGGTGTTGATAGACAGGTAAAGTTTCTTGTGTATTTAAGTTGTGTGTTGGTGGGTCGGTGGTGATGTTATCCAGGGAACCAATTAACTGGCCAGGACTCCTAGTCCTGTGGTGATTTTCTCCAGGACTCACTGGCCAGGAACTCCTATCTGTGTGATGTTATCCAGGAACATTACTGGCCTGGACTCCTATTCCTCTGTAGGATGTTTACCGACCCAAGGGTGGAACCTTACTAGCCAGGACTTCCTAGGTCTGTGGTGATGTTATCTCAGGGAACCATTACTGGCCAGGACTCCTAAGGTCGGTGGTGATGTTATCCAGGAACCATACTGGGCCAGGACTTCCTAGTCTGTGGTGATGTTACGCCAGGGAACCATACTTGGCCAGGACATCCTAGGTCCTGGGGTGATGTTATCCATCCAGGGAACCATTACTAGCCAGGACTCCTAGGTCTGTGGTGATCTTTAATTCCAGGAACAATTACTGGCCGAGGACTCCTAGGTCTGTGGTGATGTTATCCAGGGAACCATTACTGGCCAGGACTCCTAGGTCTGTGGTGATGTTATCCAGGGAACCATTACTGGCCAGGACTCCTAGGTCTGTGGTGATGTTACCCAGGGAACCATTACTGGCAGACTCATAGGTCTGTGGTGATGTACCAAGGGAAACCATTACTGGCCAGGAACCTCCTAGGTCTGTGGAGAGATGTACCCAGGGAACCATTACTGCCAGGACTCCTAGGTCTGTGGTGATGTTATCCAGGTACGCATTACGGCCAGGACTCCCTAGGTTGTGTTATGTTATTCCAGGGAACCATTACTGGCCAGGACTCCTAGGTCTGTGGTGATGTTATCCAGGGAACCATTACTGGCCAGGACTCCTAGGTCTGTGGTGATGTTATCCAGGGAACCATTACTAGCCAGGACTCCTAGGTCTGTGGTGATGTTATCCAGGGAACCATTACTGCCAGGACTCCTAGGGTCCTGTGGTATGTTACCAGGAACCATTACTGGCCAGGACTCCTAGGTCTGTGGTGATGTTATCCAGGGAACCATTACTGGCCAGGACTCCTAGGTCTGTGGTGATGTTATCCATGGGAACCATTAGCTAGCCATTACTCCTATTCAGTGGTGATGTTATCCAGGAACCATTACTGGCCAGGACTCTCCTAGGTCCTGTGGTGATGATATCCAGGGAACCATGACCTGGCCAGGACACCTAGTCCTTGTGGTGAATGTTATCCAGGGACTCATCAACTGGCCAGGACTCCTAGGTCTGTGGTGATGTTTTACCCAGTGCCCCATCACTGGCCAGGACTCCCTAGGTCTGTTGGTGATTGTTACCCAGGAACCATCACTGCCATGACTCCTAGGTCTGTTGTGATGTTACCCAGTGGAACCAACACTGCCAGGACTTCCTAGTCTGTGGTGATGTTACCCAGGGAACCATTACTGGCCAGGACTCCTAGGTCTGTGGTGATGTTATCCAGGGCACCATTACTGGCCAGGACTCCTAGGTCTGTGGTGATGTTACCCAGGGAACCATCACTGGCCAGGACTCCTAGGTCTGTGGTGATGTTATCCAGGGCACCATCACTGGCCAGGACTCCTAGGTCTGTGGTGATGTTATCCAGGGAACCATTACTGGCCAGGACTCCTAGGTTGCTGTGGTGATGTCACCCAGGGCACCATCACTGGCCCAGGACTCTCTAGGTATCTGTGGGTGATTTTATCCAGGGAACCATTACTGGCCAGGACTCCTAGGTCTGTGGTGATGTTATCCAGGGAACCATTACTGGCCAGGACTCCTAGGTCTGTGGTGATGTTACCCAGGGCACCATTACTGGCCAGGACTCCTAGGTCTGTGGTGATGTTACCCAGGGAACCATCACTGGCCAGGACTCCTAGGTCTGTGGTGATGTTATCCAGGGCACCATTACTGGCCAGGACTCCTAGGTCTGTGGTGATGTTATCCAGGGCACCATTACTGGCCAGGACTGCCTAGTACTGGTGGTTAATGTTACCCAGGGACCCCATCCACTGGCCAGGACTCCTAGGTCTGTGGTTGATTGTAACCCAGGAACCATTCTGCCAGGACTCCTAGGTCTGTGGTGATGTTACCCAGGGAACCTTCACTAGCCAGACTCCAAGGTCTGTGGGGGAAGTTTATCAGGCACCATTACTGGCCAGACTCCAATGTCTGTGGTGATGTTATCTCAGGGCGAACCCTTACTGGCCCAGGACTCCTAGGTCTGTGGGTGATGTTACCCAGGGAAACCATTACTGTCCAGACTCCTAGGTCTGTGGTGGATGTTACCAGGGAAACCATTACTGTGCCAGACTGCCCCAAGGTGCTGTGGTGATGTTATCCTGGGCACCATTACTGGCCAGGACTCCTAGGTCTGTGGTGTAGATATCCAGGGCACCATTACTGCCAGGACTCCTAGGACTGTGTGGATGTTGACCCATGTAACCTTCACTGGCCAGGACCCCAAGTCTGTGGTGATGTTACCCCAGGGAACCATTACTGGCCAGGACTCCTAGGTCTGTGTTGATGTTACCACAGGAACCATCACTAGCCAGGACTCCTAGGGTCTGTGGTGATGTTTAACCGATGGGCAATCCCTTACTGGCCAGGACACCTAGGTCTGTGGTGGATGTTTATCCAGGGCAACCATTACTGCCAGGGACTTCCTAGGTCTGTGAGATGTTACCCATGGAACCATTACTGGCCAGGACACCTAGGGCAGTGGTGATGTTACCCAGGAACCATACTGGCCAGGACGTCCTAGGTCTGTGGTGATTTTATCCATGAACCATTACTAGCCAGGACTCCTAGGACCTTGTGATGTTATCCAGAACCATACTGGCCAGGACGTCCTAGTCCGTGGAGATGTTTACCCAGGGAACCATTACTGGCCCAGGATCCCTAGTTCTGTGGTGATGGTATCCAGGGAACCATAACTGGCCAGTACTTCCTAGGTACTTGTGGGTGAAGTTACCCAGGGAACCATACTGGCCAGGACTTTCCTAAAGTCTGTTGTGATGTTACCACGGGAACCCTTACTGGCCAGGACTCCGTAGTCCTGAGGTGATGTTACCCAGGGACTCAATACTGGCCAGGACTCCTAGGTCCAGTGGTGATGTTATCCAGGGAACCAATTACTGGCCCAGGACACCTAGGTCTGTGGTTGATGTTACCAGGGAAACCCGATTAACAGGCCAGGAATCCTAAGTCTGAGGTGAATTTTATCCAGAGGAACCATTAACTTGCAAGGACCTCCTAGGTCTGTGTGATGTTATCCAGAACCATTAACTAGCCATGACTCCTATGTCTGTGTGATGTTATCCAGGGAACCATTACTGGCCAGGACTCTAGTTCCTGTGGTGAGTTATTCCAGGGGAACCATTACTGGCCAGGACCCTAGGTCCTGTGTGTAATTTACCCGAGTGGACCATTAATGGCCCATGAACTCCTAGTCTGTGTGATGTTATCCCAGTGAACCATTACTATCCAGGACACCTAGGCTGTTGTGATGTTATCCAGGGAACCATTAACTGGCCAAGACACCTAGTCTGTGGTGATTTTTATCCAGGGAACCATCACTGGCCAGACTCCAGATCATGGATGATGTGTATCCAGGGCACCATCACTGGCCAGGAACTTTTCCTAGGTCTGTGGATGATGTAACCCAGGGCACCTCACTGTCTAGTACACCTAGTCTGTGGTGATGTTACCCCAGGGAACCATCCACTTGCCAGGACTCCTATTCTGTGGTGAAGTTACAGCAAGGGAACCATCACTGCCCAGGACTCCTAGGCTGTGGTAGAATGTTACCCAGGGAACCATTACTGGCCAGTACTCCTAGGTCTTTGGTGAAGTTATCCAGGGCACACCATTACTAGGCCAGGACTCCTAGACCTGAGGTTGATGTTACCCAGGGAAACGCATCACTGGCAAGTACTCCCTAGTCTGTGGAGATGTTACCCATGGCAACCATCACTGGCCCGGACTCCTAGGTCTGTGGAGATGTTACCAGGAACCATCACTGAGCCAACTCCTAGGTCTGGTGGTGATGTTACCCAGGGCACCATATCACGGCCAGTGACTCCTAGTCAGTGTGAGATTGTTTATCCAGGGGAACATTACTGGGCCAGGACTCCTAGGTCGTGGTGAAGTTATCCAGGTCACCATTACTGGCCAGGACTCCTCAGTTCCAGTGGTGATGTTACCAGGGCACCAATACAGTCCAGACTTCCGTATGTCTGTGGTGATGTTACCCAGGGAACCATCACTGGCCAGAACTATCCTATCTGTGGTGATGTTATCCTGGGCACCATTAATGTCCAGGTACTCAAGTCTGTGGTGAAGTTATCCAGGAACCATAACTTGGGCCAGGACCTCCTAGGACTGTTAGGTGATGATACCCAGGGACCATCACTGTCCAGGACTCCATGTCTGTGGTGATGTTACCCAGGGAACCATTACTGCCAGGGACTCCTAGTTCAGTGTTATGTAACCCAGGGAACCATCACTAGCCATGACTCCTAGGTCTGTGGGTTGGATGTTATACCAGGCAAACATTACTGGCCAGGAATTCCTAGGTTCTGTGGTGTATGTGTTATCACATTGCAACCAATACTGGCCAGGACTCCTATGGTCCTGTCGGTTATGTTATTACACCGGAACCATCACGTGGCCAGGACTCCTGAGTCTGTGGTGATGTTACCCAGGGAACCATCACAGGCACTGGCCAGTGACTCCTAGGTCTGTGTGATGTTACCCATGGAACCATGTACTGTGCCAATGCTCCTAGGTCAGTGGTGATTGTTACTCCAGGGCAGCCATCACTGGCCAGGACTCCTATTACCATGGTGATGTTAACCCAGTGTCACCAATCACTGGCAGGACTCCTAGGTCTGTGGTGATGTTACCCAGGGAACCATTACTGGCCAGGACTCCTAGGTCTGTGGTAATGTTACCCAGGGCTAGCCATCACTGGCCAGACTCTAGGTCGTGGTGATGTTACCCAGGGAACCATCACTGGCCAGGAAAAATAAGGACACCTAGGTCTGTGTGATGTTAACCCGGGGGGGGGGTAGGTCAACCATCCACAGGCCAGGACTCCAAGGACCTGTGGTGAAGTACCCAGGTAACCATAACTGGCCAGGACTCCTATGTCTGAGTGATTTTACGCGCAGGGCACCAACACTGGCCAGGACATCCTAGGTCTGTGGTGAATGTTACCCATGAACCATTACTGGCCAGGACTCCAAGTTCTGTGGTGATGTAACCCAGGGAACCATTACTGGCCAGGACTCCTAGGTCTGTTGTGATGTTATCCAGGGCACCATTACATGGCCAGGACTCCTAGGTCTGTGGTGAAGTTTACCCAGAACCATTCCTGGCCAGGACTCCTATGTCTTTTTGTGTGATGTTACCCAGGAACCATTCCTGGCCAGGACTCCTAGGTGCTGTGGTGATTTTACCTCAGGGAACCATTACTGGCCAGGACTCCTAGGTCTGTGTTAATGTTATCCCAAGGAACCATATACCGGCCAGACATCCTCGGTCTTGGGTGATGTTATCCAGGGAACCATTACTAGCCAGGACTTCCCTAGTCTGTGGTGATTTTACCCGGGACCATTACTGTCCATGACTCCTAGTCTGTGGTGATGTATATCCAGGGAACATTACTGGACAGACTCCTAGGTCTGTGGTGATGTTATCCAGGCCCACACCATCACTGGCCAGGACTCCTAGGTCTGCTGTGGTGATTGTTACCCAGGGAACCAGTTCTGGCCAGGACTCCTAGGTCTGTTGTATTGTTATCCAGGGGGGAAAAAAACCATTACTAACCAGGACTCCTAGTCTGTTGTGATGTTACCCAGGTAACCATTACGGCCAGGACCTCCTAGTCTGTGTGTGATGTAATCCAGGTGAACCATTACTAGCCCGGACTCCTAGGTCTGTGGTTATGTAATCCCGGGAACCATACTGGCCAGGACTCCTAGTCGTGTGGGATGTTATCCCGAACCATTCTGGCCAGGACTCCTAGTCCTGTGGTGATGTTATCCAGGAACCATCACTGGCCAGGACATCTAGGACTTGGGATATGTTACCCAGGTGAACCATTACTGGCCAGGAACTCCTAGTCGTGGTGAAGTAATCCAGGCACCAATTACAGGCCATGACTTCCTAGGTCGTGGTGATGTTATCCAGGGAACCATTACTGGCCAGACTCCTATGTCAGTGGTGATGTAATCCAGGAAACCATTACTGGCCAGGACTCCTAGGGTGCTGTGGTGTTGTTACCAGGGAACATACCCTGGGCCATACTCCTAGGTCTGTGGTGATGTTACGCCAGGAACCATTACTGGCCAGGACACCTAGGTCAGTGGTGGATGTTACCAGGGAACCATTACGGCCAGACTCATAGGTTTCGGTGGTGATGTTACCCAGGTAACCATTACTGGCCAGGAACTCCTATGTCTGTGGGTGAGTGTTCCTACCCAGGGAACCAACATACTGCCAGGACTCCTCGGTCCTGTGTGAAGTTACCCAGGGAACCATCACTGTGCCAGGACTCCTAGGTCTGAGGGAAGGGGAAAAATGGCAACAGTCCTCCCTCAATACTGTCATCTGAAGTGTTGCACGAGACAGATGATTTACCTGTCACACCTTGTTTGTTGTAATAGAAAGAATATGGTTATTCCTGCCCAGAGTGGCAAACATTTAACAGCCATTAGAATCACGAACCGTGGTCCTGGCTTAAGCAGTCCAAAAGCAAGGATCATCGAGCTACAATCATCAACAGTGTTCAAACTGGCCTAGTGGTTAGCGCACAGGCCCGTGACTTTACGATTCACTTGCCATGGGTTCACAGCCTCCCTGTCATGATTTCTGTGCAGATCAGTCAAAACACCTTTGAGATTCCATGTCACACCAGTTTCATGTCTTTACGGAAGCCGGTAGCCTCAGTGGGTACAGCGATATGCCAACTTTCTCATTAACCTCACATCTAGTTATCATAAACTCCGTTATATATAGTTATTAATTTCTCCAAGGGATCTACTAGTTATCCATTATCGCCAGGTATAACGGAGATGAAAACCATCCAGTCCACATCCACGTTCTATCATTCTGGGTCCTGGCACAAGATAGACCCCGTTAAGTTACCCGGGCTCAAATATCTCCGATAGACCAGTCAGTAATACACTGTCTATATCTCCACTATGAATCCAAAGAAATCAGTCCTTATAAAAACGAGGTAATGATCGCCAAAATAGTTTACAAAGGTTCAAACAATTAGTAAGAGATTTTGGGGTTTTTTAGTGATGTGGGCTGACAGAAATAGTTCCATATACAAGATTAATTTTGAAACTTCAAGATCGGAATATTATCACTGATTAGTATGTCAGTATTATATCGACAAACGACATTTAAAATGACTACGTTATTGGAAAAATTATTATCCTTATGCAAAACTGGTACATATATATATTTTTTGGTTTTCAGTGATAAGAAGGACAGAAATTGTGAGATAAAGAGAAATTTTGAGCACCCACGTAGAGAAGGACACTGTGACTATACCTGATGGAGGATAATACTGTTGTCAGTTCCCTGGCTGACAACCCAGGTGCATATTGACTTGAATCTGTCTTTATGTGGGTGACACCGGCAGACACTGCATGATGGAACTCTTTCTGCTGACACTGTAGTGATGGTGACTCTGCTGACACTGTAATGAAGTATACATTGCTGTACACTGTAGAGATGTTGACTGCTGACGACTGTAGTGATGGTGACTGCTGACACTGTAGTGATGGTAGACTCATTTGACAACTGTAGTGAAGGGGACCTGTCTGACACTGAAGTGATGGGTGACAGCACATGACACTGTAGTGATGGTGACTTGCTGAACTTGAAGTGATGGTGATCAGCTGACACTGTAGTGATAGAGGACCTCTGTTGACACTGTAGTGATGGTGACACTGCTACACTGTAGTGATGGTAACGCTGCTGACACTTATATGATGGTAGAACTCTGCTGACACTGTAGTGATGGTGACAGCTGCACACGGTAGTTATGGAGACTCTGTATGACACCCTGAGTGATGGAGACTCAGCTACCTGTAGTGATGTGGGAATCTGCTGACACTGTAGTGATGGTGACTCTGCCTGACCTGTAAGATGGTTGACCTGCTGACCCTGAAGTGAAGGTTGACACTGCTGCCACTGTAGTTATGGTGACTCTGCTGACACTGAGTGAAGGTACTGCTGACACTGTAGTTATTTAGACTCTTTGACCACTGTATGATGGGAACTCGCTGACCTGTATGATGAGGGACTCTGCTGACACAGTATGATGGGTACTCAGCAGACACTGTAGTGATGGTGACTGCTGACAACTGTAGTGATGAGACTCTGTTGACACTGAAGTGGACGGTGTACACTGCTGACACTAAGTGATGAGACTCTTTTGTCACAGTAGTGAATGGTGACTGCTGCTTGACACTGTAGTGATGGGGACTCTGCTGACATCACAGTAGTGAGTGGATACTGCAGACAACATGAGAGAATGAGACCTCTGTGTGACACAGTAGTGATGGAGACTGCTGTTGACACTGTAGTGATGTTGACTCGCAGACACTGTAGCGAAGGGACTCTGCTGACACTGTAGTGATGGAGACTCTTCTGTTGACACTTAGAGAGGAGCTACTGCTGACGACACATCTGTTAGTGATGGGGACTCTGCTGACACTGTAGTGATGGTGACTGCTGACACTGTAGTGATGGAGACTCTGTTGACACTGTAGTGATGGTGACTCTGCTGACACTGTAGTGATGGGGACTCTGCTGACACTGTAGTGATGGTGACTCTGCTGACACTGTAGTGATGGTGACTGCTGACACTGTAGTGATGGTGACTCTGCTGACACTGTAGTGATGGTGACTCTGCTGACACTGTAGTGATGGAGACTGCTGACACTGTAGTGGAAGGTGACTCTGCAGACAACGTAGTGATGGTGACTGCATGACCGACTGTAGTGATTGTGACTCAGACAGTCCTTTGGGGGCGTGACACTTAGTGATGAGAAACTACTGCAGACAACTGTAGTGATGAGACTGCTGACACTGTAAAGTGATGGTGACTCTGCTGATACTTAGTGAATGAGACTCACTGACACTGTAGTGATGGAGACTCTGCTGACACTGTAGTGATGGAGACTCTGCTGACACTGTAGTGATGGAGACTCTGCTGACACTGTAGTGATGGAGACTCTGCTGACACTGCAGTGATGGAGACTCTGCTGACACTGTAGTGATGGTGACTGCTGACACTGTAGTGATGGAGACTCTGCTGACACTGTAGTGATGGAGACTCTGCTGACAAACTGTATGATGGAGACTCTGCTGACAACAGTAGTGAAGGAGACTCTGCCTATTTTTTTTTGAACACTGCATGATGGAGACTCTGCTGACACATTAGTGATGGAGACTGCTGACAACTGTAGTGATGAGAACTCTGCAGACACAGAATTGAATGTGACTGCTGACACTGTAGTGAATGGAGACGTCCAGCAGACATCTGGTAGTGATGGGGACTCTGCTGACACTAGTGATGGGGACTGCTGACACTGTAGAGATGGGGACTCTGCTGACACTGTAGTGATGGGGACTCTGCTGACACTGTAGTGATGGAGACTCTGCTGACACTGTATGATGGGGACCTCTGCTGACACCTGTTAGTGGATGGGTGACTCTTGCTGACAACAGTAGTGAATTGGGATGCTGACACGTAGTGATGGGGACTCTGCTGACATTCACTGTAGTGATGGGGGTACTCTTGAGACACTAGTGATGGGGACTGCTTGACACAGTAGTGATGTGGACTCTGCTGACACTGTAGTGATGGGACTGCTAGACACGTATGTGATGGGGAACTCTGCAGACACTGTAGTGGATGGAAGACTCCTGCTTGACACTGTAGTGATGGGGACTCTGCTGACACGTAGGAAGGGTGAACTCTGGTGAACACTTAGTGATGGGACTGCTTGACACGAATAGTGATGTGGACTCTGCTGACACTGTAGTGATGGGGACTGTGCTGACACTGTAGTGATTGGGACTCCTGCAGACACTGTATGATGGACTCTCTGCAGACATACTGTAGTGATGGGGACTGTGCTGACACTGTTAGTGATGGGCGACTCTGCTGACTACTGTAGTGATGGCGGACTCAAGCTGAAACATAGTGATGGGGACTGCTGACACTGTAGTGATTGGGACTCTGCGTGACACTGATATGTGACTGCTGACACTGTAGTGATGGGGACTCTGCTGACACTGTAGTGATGGGAACTCTGCTGACACTGTAGTGATGGGGACTCTGCTGACACTAGTGATGGGGACTGCTGACACTGTAGTGATGGGGACTCTGCTGACACTGTAGTGATGGGGACTGCTGACACTGTAGTGATGGGGATTCTGTTGACACTGTAGTGATGGGGACTGCTGACACTGTAGTGATAGGGACTGCTGACACTGTAGTAATGGGGACTCTGCTGACACTGTAGTGATGGGACCTGCCGACTACTGTAGTGATGGGATGCTGACACTGTAGTGATGGGGACTGCTGACACTGTAGTAATGGGGACTCTGCTGACACTGTAGTGATGGGGACTCTGCTGACACTGTAGTGATGGGGACTGCTGACACTGTAGTGATGGGGACTCTGCTGACACTGTAGTGATGGGGACTACTGCTTACACTGTAGTGATGGGGACTGCTGACACTGTAGTAATGGGGACACTGCTGACACTGTAGTGATGGGGACTGCTGACACTGTAGTGATGGAGACTCTGCTGACACTGTAGTGATGGGGACTCTGCTGACACTGTAGTGATGGGGCCTGCTGACACTGTAGTGATGGAGACTCTGCTGACACTGTAGTAATGGGGACTCCCTGCTGACACTGAGTGAGGGGACAGCTGACACTGTAGTGATGTAGAGACTCTGCTGACAACTGTTAGTAATGGGGACTCTGCTGACACTGTAGTGATGGAGACTCTGCTGACACTGTAGTAATGGGGACTCTGCTGACACTGTAGTGATGGGGACTGCTGACACTGTAGAGATGGGGACTCTGCTGACACTAGTGATGGGGACTCTGCTGACACTGTAGTAATGGGGACTCTGCTGACACTATTAGATTGGATCTGCTGACACAGTGAGTGATGGGACTCTGTTGACACTGTATGTGAAGGGACAGGCTGCACTGTATGATGGGGACTCTGCTGACACTGTAGTGTATGGGGGACTGCTGACAATGTAGTTATTTTGGACTCTGCTGACGACAGTATAGTTATGTGGGACCTGCAGACAACTAGTGAGGGTACTGCTGACACTGTAGTGATGGGACTGGTATTTGCAGACATTGGTAAGAGATGTGGGACTATCTGCTGACACAGTATTGATGGGGACTCTGCTGACACTAGATTAAGGTGGACGGTCTGACACTGAATGGATGTGGACTCAGCTGCTAACACTTGTAGTGATGGACTCTGTCTTACACTGTAGTGATGTGTAGTGCTGCTGACACTGTCGTGATGGGGACCTGCAGACACTTTAGTGAATGGGGTCCCTGCTGTACACCAGAGTGATGGGGACCCTGCTGACACTGTAGTGATGGGGACTTTACTGTCAGTGTATATACACGGTTCCACAGGGTACTGGCTGCTACACTGTCATATACTCACCCACATGTTACAGGGCTGCTACAACAGTCATAAACTCATCCACAGGGTACGGGCAGCTACATGTTATATACTCTTCCCCACATGTACAGGCTGCTATCACTCATATACTCTCCCACAGGGTACTGACTACTGCACTGTCATATACTCTCCCACAGGGTACTGGCTGCTACACTGTCATATACTCTCCCACAGGGTACTGACTACTGCACTGTCATATACTCTCCCACAGGGTACTGGCTGCTACACTGTCATATACTCTCCCACAGGGTACTGGCTGCTACACTGTCATATACTCTCCCACAGGGTACTGACTACTGCACTGTCATATACTCTCCCACAGGGTACTGGCTACTACACTGTCATATACTCTCCCACATGGTACTGGCTACTACACTGTCATATACTCTCCCACAGGGTACTGGGAAGCAACAACTGTCAAATACTCTCCCACAGGTTACTGGCCACTACACGTGACATATACACTCCCACCAGGGTACTGCTGACTACACTGTCATATCACTTCCCACAGGGTACTGACAAACGCACAGTCAAATACTCTCCCAAAGGGTACTTGCTGCTAAACAAACTGTCAAATATACTCTCTCCACAGGGTACTTTCGGCTGCTACCTGACATATACTCTTCAAACAGGTACTGACAACTCACAGCATATATACTGTTTAATATAGATTAATATTAATAATATTAATAAGGTGTTTAAATTAAAAAAAAAAAATAAAAATATTAATAAAAAAATGAGTATAAGGTTTAAATATTATTAATTAAGCTCTCCACAGGGTAATGGCTACTACACTGTCATATACTCTCCCACAGGGTACTGGCTACTACACTGTCATATACTCTCCCACAGGGTACTGGCTGCTACACTGTCATATACTCTCCCACAGGGTACTGGCTGCTACACTCATATACGTCTCCCACAGTTAACTGGCAGCTACAATCTGTCATAAACTCCTTCCCACGAGGGTACGGTCTGCTACACACATATACATGCACCCCACAGGTTACTGGCTGCTACACTGTCATATACTCTCCCACAGGGTACTGGCTACTACACTGTCATATACTCTCCCACAGGGTACTGGCTGCTACACTGTCCCTATACTCACTCCGCCACAGGGTACTGGCTTGCTACAAACTCAAATACACTCCACAGGTTACTGCTACTTACACTGTCATATACTCTCCCACGTGTACTTGGCAACTACACTGTCATATACTCTCCCCACCCCCCAAAGGAACCGCCACATTCACCCCCCCCCCACCCCCCCCCCCCCCCCCACAAGGCCCCCCAAAAAAGGAGGAAAAAAAGTGAAAAAAAAAAAAAAAAATGTAAAAAAAAATTGGTATAGAGTATTAGTATGTGTAGATATAAATATGTAGATTATTAAATGAAGTTAATATATAATAAGTTATATATTAAAGGAATTTAATATAAAATAAGGTAAATAATAAAATGTAAGATAATATAACTAAGAATAAGGCTGCTACACTGTCATATACTCTCCCACAGGTACTTGCTAATAATCTGTCAAATACTCTCTCGACCACAGAGTACTGCTGCTACTCTGTCATTATACTCACCCACAGGTATGGCTACTACACTGTCATATACTCTCCCCACAAGTACTGGCTCTACACTGTCATATACTCTCCCACAGGGTATGGCTGCTACCACGGACATAATACTCTCCCACAGGTAACTGTCCTACTACCCTGTTCATATACTTCTCCCACAGGGTAATTGCAGCTACACTGTCATATACTCACCCACAGGGTACAAGGCTACTACACTGTCAATATACTCTTCCCACAGGGGCACTGGTCTACACAGTCATATTACTCTCCACATGTGACAGCTACACACTGTCAAATCTCTCCACAGGGTACTGCTGCTACAGCGTCATATCTCTCCCACAGGGTACAGCTACTACACAGTCAATACTCTCGCCACGGTACTGGAATGCGGTACACTGTCATATACTCTCCCACAGGTACTGGCTGCTACAGGGTGGTTTTCTCATATACTCTCCACACAGGGTACTGGGCTGCTACACTGTCATAAACTCTCCCACAGGGATACTGTGCAGCTACACTGTCATATACCTCCCCACAGGGTACTGCTATTACTACACAGGTCATATACTCTCCCCAGTTAACTGGCTGCTAACACAGATCATATACTCTCCCACAGGGTACTGGCTGCTCCACTGTCATATACTCTCCCACAGTGTACTGGCTGACTACACTGTCATATACTCTCCCACAGGGTACTGGCTGTCTACAACACACATATACTCTCGCACCGGGTTATTGACCTGCTACAACTGTAATAACTCTCCCACAGGGTACTGGCTATTGTACAAAGACGGGAATGTTTCCAGAGACGGGTGGGGGGGGAAAACAACAGACACAAGAGGTCACAATAGGACTTTGCAGACATCATATGAATCAAAGGGATGTTAGAAGTATATTACTACATTCCTAGAGAGAATTCAGAGAGGCCTGAAAAGCCTATATTGTGACGTAGTGGAGGCTGGAACCATACATATTTTAAGGCTAGGTATTGATAGAAGCTCAGTGGGGCAAGGGAGAGATAGACCTATACAATCAGTTTGGGGAAAGAGGCGGGGCCATGATCTAATGACTCGACCCCAGCAATCCACAAATAGGTTATACAAACACCAATAGACACAAACACGTCAATCAGAACACTATACACGCAGCCACCACAAACAACCCTACAAACCTCAACACAACACCTCTCAACACAAACACTTCACTCAGAACACAACACCAGCACCCCAACACTCTAACCGACCCACCCTACCATCAACCCAAAGCCCGCCAATCAGAACACTACACCAGCAACACAACCACGTACCAAACAGAACACTACCCCAAGCAACACAAACACGACCTAATCAGAACACTACACCAGCAACACAAACAACGTCCAATCAACACACTACACCAGCAACACAAACCGTCCTAACATAACACTACCACCAGCAACACAAACACGTCTATAGAACACTACACCCGCAACACAAACACTCTATCAGAACACTACACCAGCAACACAAACACTGCCAAACAAACACTCCAACACACCAGCAACACAAACCACGTCTATCAGAACACTACAACCAGCAACCACAAACACGTCTAATCAGAACACTACACAACCAGCAACACAAACACGTCCTATCAGAACACTACAACCGAGCAACACAAACACGTTCTATCAGAACACAACACCAGCAACACGAAACCGTCTTATCAGAAACTACACCATCACACAAACACGTCTATCAGAACACACACCAGCAACACAAACACTCTATCGAACACTACAAACCAGCAACACAACACGCTATCAGAACACACAACCAGCAACACAAACACGTCTATCAGAACACTACACCAGCAACACAAACACGTCTATCAGAACACTACACCAGCAACACAAACACGTCTATCAGAACACTACACCAGCAACACAAACACGTCTATCAGAACACTACACCAGCAACAAACAGATGTGACCTCCCTCACACACCTGTCTGCCAAGCAACACAACCTGGCTGGGTTGGTAGCGCACTTACCTCATACACTCTATCTACTACACAAGGGTCATTAAGACTGGTTGGTTGGTTAATGGGGTTTAAAGTCTATCTACTGCACCAGGGTCATTAAGACTGGTTGGTTGGTTAATGGGGTTTAAAGTCTATCTACTACACCAGGGTCATTAAGACTGGTTGGTTGGTTAATGGGGTTTAAAGTCTATCTACTACACCAGGGTCATTAAGACTGGTTGGTTGGTTAATTGGGATTAAAAAACTCTATCTACTACACTACTACACCAGGGTCATTAAGACAGGTTGTATGTTAAGGGGTTTACAGTCTATCTACTACACCAGGGCCATTAAGGACTGGTTTGGTTGGTTAATGGGTTTTTAAAGTCTAATCTACTACACAAGGTCATTCAGACTGGTTGGTTGTTTAATGGGGTAAAAGTCTATCTACTGCACCAGGGTCATTAAGACTGGTTGGTTGGTTAATGGGGTTTAAAGTCTATCTACTACACCAGGGTCATTAAGACTGGTTGGTTGGTTAATGGTTTTAAAAGTCTATCTACTACAGCCAGGGTCATTAAGACTGGTTTGGTGGTTTTATGGAGTTTTAAAGTTCTATCTACTACAACGAGGTCATTAAGGCTGCATTCACCTGTACACCACCGGTCAAGAATAATACCTAAAACACTGATCAGACTGAACTCTGGTGTACACTGAGTGAAGGATACTGGTCAGTGTACACGCAGTGTACTAGTCAATATCTGATTACTTTCCATATATACTTCTAGTTGCTGAGATCAGCGTGTCACCGACACCTCGATCATAACAACCTGTCGTCCGTCCTGCAGTGGCACCGTCTCCTGCTGACAGAGTCTAACAAGATAGACTCACCTCTTGTAATGTAGACTCCACCGCCAGCTACAAAGGAACTGTGACGTAGACTCTCGAGTGTTTGCACTTCTACATTATCCCTTTAGACGCACGTGTCGAACTGGTGTTGATAGACAGGTAAAGTTTCTTGTGTATTTAAGTTGTGTGTTGGTGGGTCGGTGGTGATGTTATCCAGGGAACCAATTAACTGGCCAGGACTCCTAGTCCTGTGGTGATTTTCTCCAGGACTCACTGGCCAGGAACTCCTATCTGTGTGATGTTATCCAGGAACATTACTGGCCTGGACTCCTATTCCTCTGTAGGATGTTTACCGACCCAAGGGTGGAACCTTACTAGCCAGGACTTCCTAGGTCTGTGGTGATGTTATCTCAGGGAACCATTACTGGCCAGGACTCCTAAGGTCGGTGGTGATGTTATCCAGGAACCATACTGGGCCAGGACTTCCTAGTCTGTGGTGATGTTACGCCAGGGAACCATACTTGGCCAGGACATCCTAGGTCCTGGGGTGATGTTATCCATCCAGGGAACCATTACTAGCCAGGACTCCTAGGTCTGTGGTGATCTTTAATTCCAGGAACAATTACTGGCCGAGGACTCCTAGGTCTGTGGTGATGTTATCCAGGGAACCATTACTGGCCAGGACTCCTAGGTCTGTGGTGATGTTATCCAGGGAACCATTACTGGCCAGGACTCCTAGGTCTGTGGTGATGTTACCCAGGGAACCATTACTGGCCAGGACTCCTAGGTCTGTGGTGATGTACCAAGGGAAACCATTACTGGCCAGGAACCTCCTAGGTCTGTGGAGAGATGTACCCAGGGAACCATTACTGCCAGGACTCCTAGGTCTGTGGTGATGTTATCCAGGTACGCATTACGGCCAGGACTCCCTAGGTTGTGTTATGTTATTCCAGGGAACCATTACTGGCCAGGACTCCTAGGTCTGTGGTGATGTTATCCAGGGAACCATTACTGGCCAGGACTCCTAGGTCTGTGGTGATGTTATCCAGGGAACCATTACTGGCCAGGACTCCTAGGTCTGTGGTGATGTTATCCAGGAACCATTACTGCCAGGACTCCTAGGGTCCTGTGGTATGTTACCAGGAACCATTACTGGCCAGGACTCCTAGGTCTGTGGTGATGTTATCCAGGGAACCATTACTGGCCAGGACTCCTAGGTCTGTGGTGATGTTATCCATGGGAACCATTAGCTAGCCATTACTCCTATTCAGTGGTGATGTTATCCAGGAACCATTACTGGCCAGGACTCTCCTAGGTCCTGTGGTGATGATATCCAGGGAACCATGACCTGGCCAGGACACCTAGTCCTTGTGGTGAATGTTATCCAGGGACTCATCAACTGGCCAGGACTCCTAGGTCTGTGGTGATGTTTTACCCAGTGCCCCATCACTGGCCAGGACTCCCTAGGTCTGTTGGTGATTGTTACCCAGGAACCATCACTGCCATGACTCCTAGGTCTGTTGTGATGTTACCCAGTGGAACCAACACTGCCAGGACTTCCTAGGTCTGTGGTGATGTTACCCAGGGAACCATTACTGGCCAGGACTCCTAGGTCTGTGGTGATGTTATCCAGGGCACCATTACTGGCCAGGACTCCTAGGTCTGTGGTGATGTTACCCAGGGAACCATCACTGGCCAGGACTCCTAGGTCTGTGGTGATGTTATCCAGGGCACCATCACTGGCCAGGACTCCTAGGTCTGTGGTGATGTTATCCAGGGAACCATTACTGGCCAGGACTCCTAGGTTGCTGTGGTGATGTCACCCAGGGCACCATCACTGGCCCAGGACTCTCTAGGTATCTGTGGGTGATTTTATCCAGGGAACCATTACTGGCCAGGACTCCTAGGTCTGTGGTGATGTTATCCAGGGCACCATTACTGGCCAGGACTCCTAGGTCTGTGGTGATGTTACCCAGGGCACCATTACTGGCCAGGACTCCTAGGTCTGTGGTGATGTTACCCAGGGAACCATCACTGGCCAGGACTCCTAGGTCTGTGGTGATGTTATCCAGGGCACCATTACTGGCCAGGACTCCTAGGTCTGTGGTGATGTTATCCAGGGCACCATTACTGGCCAGGACTGCCTAGTACTGGTGGTTAATGTTACCCAGGGACCCCATCCACTGGCCAGGACTCCTAGGTCTGTGGTTGATTGTAACCCAGGAACCATTCTGCCAGGACTCCTAGGTCTGTGGTGATGTTACCCAGGGAACCTTCACTAGCCAGACTCCAAGGTCTGTGGGGGAAGTTTATCAGGCACCATTACTGGCCAGACTCCAATGTCTGTGGTGATGTTATCTCAGGGCGAACCCTTACTGGCCCAGGACTCCTAGGTCTGTGGGTGATGTTACCCAGGGAAACCATTACTGTCCAGACTCCTAGGTCTGTGGTGGATGTTACCAGGGAAACCATTACTGTGCCAGACTGCCCCAAGGTGCTGTGGTGATGTTATCCTGGGCACCATTACTGGCCAGGACTCCTAGGTCTGTGGTGTAGATATCCAGGGCACCATTACTGCCAGGACTCCTAGGACTGTGTGGATGTTGACCCATGTAACCTTCACTGGCCAGGACCCCAAGTCTGTGGTGATGTTACCCCAGGGAACCATTACTGGCCAGGACTCCTAGGTCTGTGTTGATGTTACCACAGGAACCATCACTAGCCAGGACTCCTAGGGTCTGTGGTGATGTTTAACCGATGGGCAATCCCTTACTGGCCAGGACACCTAGGTCTGTGGTGGATGTTTATCCAGGGCAACCATTACTGCCAGGGACTTCCTAGGTCTGTGAGATGTTACCCATGGAACCATTACTGGCCAGGACACCTAGGGCAGTGGTGATGTTACCCAGGAACCATACTGGCCAGGACGTCCTAGGTCTGTGGTGATTTTATCCATGAACCATTACTAGCCAGGACTCCTAGGACCTTGTGATGTTATCCAGAACCATACTGGCCAGGACGTCCTAGTCCGTGGAGATGTTTACCCAGGGAACCATTACTGGCCCAGGATCCCTAGTTCTGTGGTGATGGTATCCAGGGAACCATAACTGGCCAGTACTTCCTAGGTACTTGTGGGTGAAGTTACCCAGGGAACCATACTGGCCAGGACTTTCCTAAAGTCTGTTGTGATGTTACCACGGGAACCCTTACTGGCCAGGACTCCGTAGTCCTGAGGTGATGTTACCCAGGGACTCAATACTGGCCAGGACTCCTAGGTCCAGTGGTGATGTTATCCAGGGAACCAATTACTGGCCCAGGACACCTAGGTCTGTGGTTGATGTTACCAGGGAAACCCGATTAACAGGCCAGGAATCCTAAGTCTGAGGTGAATTTTATCCAGAGGAACCATTAACTTGCAAGGACCTCCTAGGTCTGTGTGATGTTATCCAGAACCATTAACTAGCCATGACTCCTATGTCTGTGTGATGTTATCCAGGGAACCATTACTGGCCAGGACTCTAGTTCCTGTGGTGAGTTATTCCAGGGGAACCATTACTGGCCAGGACCCTAGGTCCTGTGTGTAATTTACCCGAGTGGACCATTAATGGCCCATGAACTCCTAGTCTGTGTGATGTTATCCCAGTGAACCATTACTATCCAGGACACCTAGGCTGTTGTGATGTTATCCAGGGAACCATTAACTGGCCAAGACACCTAGTCTGTGGTGATTTTTATCCAGGGAACCATCACTGGCCAGACTCCAGATCATGGATGATGTGTATCCAGGGCACCATCACTGGCCAGGAACTTTTCCTAGGTCTGTGGATGATGTAACCCAGGGCACCTCACTGTCTAGTACACCTAGTCTGTGGTGATGTTACCCCAGGGAACCATCCACTTGCCAGGACTCCTATTCTGTGGTGAAGTTACAGCAAGGGAACCATCACTGCCCAGGACTCCTAGGCTGTGGTAGAATGTTACCCAGGGAACCATTACTGGCCAGTACTCCTAGGTCTTTGGTGAAGTTATCCAGGGCACACCATTACTAGGCCAGGACTCCTAGACCTGAGGTTGATGTTACCCAGGGAAACGCATCACTGGCAAGTACTCCCTAGTCTGTGGAGATGTTACCCATGGCAACCATCACTGGCCCGGACTCCTAGGTCTGTGGAGATGTTACCAGGAACCATCACTGAGCCAACTCCTAGGTCTGGTGGTGATGTTACCCAGGGCACCATATCACGGCCAGTGACTCCTAGTCAGTGTGAGATTGTTTATCCAGGGGAACATTACTGGGCCAGGACTCCTAGGTCGTGGTGAAGTTATCCAGGTCACCATTACTGGCCAGGACTCCTCAGTTCCAGTGGTGATGTTACCAGGGCACCAATACAGTCCAGACTTCCGTATGTCTGTGGTGATGTTACCCAGGGAACCATCACTGGCCAGAACTATCCTATCTGTGGTGATGTTATCCTGGGCACCATTAATGTCCAGGTACTCAAGTCTGTGGTGAAGTTATCCAGGAACCATAACTTGGGCCAGGACCTCCTAGGACTGTTAGGTGATGATACCCAGGGACCATCACTGTCCAGGACTCCATGTCTGTGGTGATGTTACCCAGGGAACCATTACTGCCAGGGACTCCTAGTTCAGTGTTATGTAACCCAGGGAACCATCACTAGCCATGACTCCTAGGTCTGTGGGTTGGATGTTATACCAGGCAAACATTACTGGCCAGGAATTCCTAGGTTCTGTGGTGTATGTGTTATCACATTGCAACCAATACTGGCCAGGACTCCTATGGTCCTGTCGGTTATGTTATTACACCGGAACCATCACGTGGCCAGGACTCCTGAGTCTGTGGTGATGTTACCCAGGGAACCATCACAGGCACTGGCCAGTGACTCCTAGGTCTGTGTGATGTTACCCATGGAACCATGTACTGTGCCAATGCTCCTAGGTCAGTGGTGATTGTTACTCCAGGGCAGCCATCACTGGCCAGGACTCCTATTACCATGGTGATGTTAACCCAGTGTCACCAATCACTGGCAGGACTCCTAGGTCTGTGGTGATGTTACCCAGGGAACCATTACTGGCCAGGACTCCTAGGTCTGTGGAATGTTACCCAGGGCTAGCCATCACTGGCCAGACTCTAGGTCGTGGTGATGTTACCCAGGGAACCATCACTGGCCAGGAAAAATAAGGACACCTAGGTCTGTGTGATGTTAACCCGGGGGGGGGGTAGGTCAACCATCCACAGGCCAGGACTCCAAGGACCTGTGGTGAAGTACCCAGGTAACCATAACTGGCCAGGACTCCTATGTCTGAGTGATTTTACGCGCAGGGCACCAACACTGGCCAGGACATCCTAGGTCTGTGGTGAATGTTACCCATGAACCATTACTGGCCAGGACTCCAAGTTCTGTGGTGATGTAACCCAGGGAACCATTACTGGCCAGGACTCCTAGGTCTGTGGTGATGTTATCCAGGGCACCATTACATGGCCAGGACTCCTAGGTCTGTGGTGAAGTTTACCCAGAACCATTCCTGGCCAGGACTCCTATGTCTTTTTGTGTGATGTTACCCAGGAACCATTCCTGGCCAGGACTCCTAGGTGCTGTGGTGATTTTACCTCAGGGAACCATTACTGGCCAGGACTCCTAGGTCTGTGTTAATGTTATCCCAAGGAACCATATACCGGCCAGACATCCTCGGTCTTGGGTGATGTTATCCAGGGAACCATTACTAGCCAGGACTTCCCTAGTCTGTGGTGATTTTACCCGGGACCATTACTGTCCATGACTCCTAGTCTGTGGTGATGTATATCCAGGGAACATTACTGGACAGACTCCTAGGTCTGTGGTGATGTTATCCAGGCCCACACCATCACTGGCCAGGACTCCTAGGTCTGCTGTGGTGATTGTTACCCAGGGAACCAGTTCTGGCCAGGACTCCTAGGTCTGTTGTATTGTTATCCAGGGGGGAAAAAAACCATTACTAACCAGGACTCCTAGTCTGTTGTGATGTTACCCAGGTAACCATTACGGCCAGGACCTCCTAGTCTGTGTGTGATGTAATCCAGGTGAACCATTACTAGCCCGGACTCCTAGGTCTGTGGTTATGTAATCCCGGGAACCATACTGGCCAGGACTCCTAGTCGTGTGGGATGTTATCCCGAACCATTCTGGCCAGGACTCCTAGTCCTGTGGTGATGTTATCCAGGAACCATCACTGGCCAGGACATCTAGGACTTGGGATATGTTACCCAGGTGAACCATTACTGGCCAGGAACTCCTAGTCGTGGTGAAGTAATCCAGGCACCAATTACAGGCCATGACTTCCTAGGTCGTGGTGATGTTATCCAGGGAACCATTACTGGCCAGACTCCTATGTCAGTGGTGATGTAATCCAGGAAACCATTACTGGCCAGGACTCCTAGGGTGCTGTGGTGTTGTTACCAGGGAACATACCCTGGGCCATACTCCTAGGTCTGTGGTGATGTTACGCCAGGAACCATTACTGGCCAGGACACCTAGGTCAGTGGTGGATGTTACCAGGGAACCATTACGGCCAGACTCATAGGTTTCGGTGGTGATGTTACCCAGGTAACCATTACTGGCCAGGAACTCCTATGTCTGTGGGTGAGTGTTCCTACCCAGGGAACCAACATACTGCCAGGACTCCTCGGTCCTGTGTGAAGTTACCCAGGGAACCATCACTGTGCCAGGACTCCTAGGTCTGAGGGAAGGGGAAAAATGGCAACAGTCCTCCCTCAATACTGTCATCTGAAGTGTTGCACGAGACAGATGATTTACCTGTCACACCTTGTTTGTTGTAATAGAAAGAATATGGTTATTCCTGCCCAGAGTGGCAAACATTTAACAGCCATTAGAATCACGAACCGTGGTCCTGGCTTAAGCAGTCCAAAAGCAAGGATCATCGAGCTACAATCATCAACAGTGTTCAAACTGGCCTAGTGGTTAGCGCACAGGCCCGTGACTTTACGATTCACTTGCCATGGGTTCACAGCCTCCCTGTCATGATTTCTGTGCAGATCAGTCAAAACACCTTTGAGATTCCATGTCACACCAGTTTCATGTCTTTACGGAAGCCGGTAGCCTCAGTGGGTACAGCGATATGCCAACTTTCTCATTAACCTCACATCTAGTTATCATAAACTCCGTTATATATAGTTATTAATTTCTCCAAGGGATCTACTAGTTATCCATTATCGCCAGGTATAACGGAGATGAAAACCATCCAGTCCACATCCACGTTCTATCATTCTGGGTCCTGGCACAAGATAGACCCCGTTAAGTTACCCGGGCTCAAATATCTCCGATAGACCAGTCAGTAATACACTGTCTATATCTCCACTATGAATCCAAAGAAATCAGTCCTTATAAAAAGTGGCGTATACAGCAGTATTCCAGCCTTGAAGGAGGCAGTATACAGCAATATTCCAGCCTTGAAGGTGGCAGTATACAGCAATATTCCAGCCTTGAAGGAGGCAGTATACAGCAATATTCCAGCCTTGAAGGGGGCAGTATACAGCAATATTCCAGCCTTGAATGAGGCAGTATACAGCAATATTCCAGCCTTGAAGGGGGCAGTATACAGCAATATTCCAGCCTTGAAGGGGGCAGTGTACAGCAATATTCCAGCCTTGAAGGGGGCAGTATACAGCAATATTCCAGCCTTGAAGGGGGCAGTATACAGCAATATTCCAGCCTTGAAGGGGGCAGTATACAGCAATATTCCAGCCTTGAAGGGGGCAGTATACAGCAATATTCCAGCCTTGAAGGGGGCAGTATACAGCAATATTCCAGCCTTGAAGGGGGCAGTATACAGCAATATTCCAGCCTTGAAGGGGGCAGTATACAGCAATATTCCAGCCTTGAGAGAATCATCAAGGGCTTGGCGTCCCTAGTCCTGATTATTATTAAAATCAAGGTGGAAGCGCTAAACCCGGAGGATTATACAGCGCCTGGGGGGGGGGATGTGGAAGGCATTCAGGCTTAATTCGGGGAACTGGAGCACAGATCCAATTCCCTAAATCAAGAGCCCCTGACCAACATCAAGGAACCTTCCTTGAGGGGCCCTAGTTTGAAGGTTCTCAGTATCCATCCTGTCATTTTCCTGGCATCGCACAGTGACTGACAGTGACTGACAGTGACTGTGGCTGACTGTGACTGCCTGTGATTGACTGTGACTGTGATTGTGACTGTGATTGACTGTAACTGTGACTGCTTGTGACTGACGCCCTGTGACTGCCAGTGACTGTCTGTGACTGACTGTATAACTGTGTGGCTGACTAACCGTGTTGTTGACTGACTGAGGGAGTGACGGTGTGGCTGACTGACTGAGGGACTGACTGTGTGGCTGACTGACTGAGGAACTGTGTGGCTGACTGACTTAGGGACTGACGGTGTGGCTGACTGAGGGACTGACTGTATGGGTGACTGACTGAGGAACTGTGTGGCTGACTGACTTAGGGACTGACTGTGTGGCTGACTGACTGAGGGACTGACTGTGTGGCTGACTGACTGAGGGACTGACTGTGTGGCTGACTGAATGAGGGACTGACTGTGTGGATGACTGACTGAGGGACTGACTGTATGGCTGACTGACTGAGGGACTGTGTGACTGACTGGCTTAGGGACTGACTGTGTGGCTGACTGACTGAGGGACTGACTGTGTGGCTTACTGACTGAGGAACTGTGTGGCTGACTTAGGGACTGACTGTGTGGCTGACTGACTGAGGGACTGACTGTGTGGCTGACTGACTGAGGGACTGACTGTGTGACTGACTGAATGAGGGACTGACTGTGTGGCTAACTGACTGAGGGACTGACTGTGTGGCTGACTGACTGAGGGACTGTGTGACTGACTGGCTTAGGGACTGACTGTGTGGCTGACTGAATGAGGGACTGACTGTGTGGCTGAGGGACTGACTGTCTGGCTTGACTGACTGAGGGACTGACTGAGGGACTGACTGTGTGGCTGACTGAAGAGAAGGGAGAGAGCCTTCTGCTTTGTTATGCTTGTATCAAGAAGCTAAATAGTACCATATAGTTGTATGTAAATAGTCTGTCTATCTGTATGTCTGTCTGTCTGTCTGTCTGTCTGTCTGTCTGTCTCTCTCTCTCTCTCTCTCTCTCTCTCTCTCTCTCTCTCTCTCTCTCTCTCTCTCTCTCTCTCTCCCTCTCTCTCCCTCTCTGTCTCTGTCTCTCTCTCTCTCTCTCTCTCTCTCTCTCTCTACCCTTACTGACCGCCTGGGGGGATCACGTGACCCATAGCACAAACGGGAGAGTGTTGACAGTCTTACCAGGGTTTATAGCTAGTGCTGTCAGCCTTATACCTACCTCCTACCCTTGCCACCTCACCCCTCAAGTGCAAGTGAGTCAGGGGAGGCTGTCAGCTAGGTACCCCGGGTATGATATTGTTTGTAAATATGTGTTGTGGTGGGTAGGTTGGCATCTGGGTAGGGCCCTGTCTTCAAACTCACTTCCAAGGCTGTGGTAATGCCCACTCCTCCTCTCCTGCCTGATACCCGCACTCTGATAGCCAGTTGACGACCTCTGGCGACGGGTACAAGAGGCTGGGCACAAGGGAGTGTTTGTGTACAGTGTAATGTGTAGCTCAGAGCTGTGGTGCCCAAGATCATATACTCACACACACAGAATGCTGGGTACTGGGTATTTGTGTACAGTGTAGTGTGTAGTTCAGAGCTGTGGTGCCCAAGATCATATACCCACACACACAGAATGCTGGGTACTGGGTATTTGTGTACAGTGTAGTGTAGTTCAGAGCTGTGGTGCCCAAGATCATATACCCACACACACAGAATGCTGGGTACTGGGTATTTGTGTTCAGTGTAGTGTGTAGCTCAGAGCTGTGGTGCCCAAGATCATATACCCACACACACAGAATACTGGGTACTGGGTATTTGCGTAGTGTAGTGTGTAGTTCAGAGCTGTGGTGCCCAAGATAATATACCCACACAACCAGAATACTGGGTACTGGGTATTTGTGTACAGTGTAGTGTGTAGTTCAGAGCTGTGGTGCCCAAGATAATATACCCACACAACCAGAATACTGGGTACTGGGTATTTGTGTACAGTGTAGTGTGTAGTTCAGAGCTGTGGTGCCCAAGATAATATACCCACACAACCAGAATACTGGGTACTGGGTATTTGTGTACAGTGTAGTGTGTAGTTCAGAGCTGTGGTGCCCAAGATAATATACCCACACAACCAGAATACTGGGTACTGGGTATTTGTGTACAGTGTAGTGTGTAGTTCAGAGCTGTGGTGCCCAAGATAATATACCCACACAACCAGAATACTGGGTACTGGGTATTTGTGTACAGTGTAGTGTGTAGTTCAGAGCTGTGGTGCCCAAGATAATATACCCACACACCCAGAATATCCTATGTAATTTAAACCAGGTGCCTACTTACCCTAGTACCTACCTATTTTTCACCTACTTACACCTAATACCCCCTCTCACTACACCTACACTATACACTCAGCCAGTAACGTCGTCTGACGAACGATATCTACGTTAATAGACGTTGAAATAGACAGTGTGGTAGCAAGT
The DNA here is from genome assembly GCF_026875155.1 of Cherax quadricarinatus. Lineage (NCBI taxonomy): Eukaryota > Metazoa > Arthropoda > Malacostraca > Decapoda > Parastacidae > Cherax > Cherax quadricarinatus. The sequence continues at coordinate 3,084,211 of NC_069493.1, forward strand.
GGTCTTGTGAGTGTGAGACTGACGGTACTGTCCAGTCTACAGCAGTTACTGGTAACACCTGTCATGGCCTCAACACCTGCTTAAAGCAGGTAAGTAATGTGTGGTTGTGTAATGTGTTAATGTGTGTGGGTACGTACGTGAGTACGTACGTACTCACCTATTTAATAATGTTTATTTCTAGCAGTACAAGATACAACTTATACAGACCATAGCTCACACCTATGACATAGAAAATCCCTGGTTATATAGAGCATTTCCCCCAATTTTTTCCCCAGGATGCAACCCACACCAGTCACCTAACACCCAGGTACCTACTTACTGCTAGGTGAACAGTGATAGCAGGTATCTTAAGGTAACACGTCCTACTGTTTCCACTCGTACCGGGGATCGAACCACGGACCTTAGTGCGAGGTGAGTGCGCTACCAACCCAGCTACGGGACACCAGGCATGGGTGGATTCACAGCTCCTGACCCCCCTGTATGTGTCTGTGTGATTGTACGATCGTTATATATATATATAATATATTATATATATATATATATATATATATATATATATATATATATAATATATATATATATTTACTTAGTCACTGTGTAAACACGAACCCTCCCCTCCCCTCCCCTCCCCTCCCCTCCCCTCCCCTCCCATCCCCTCCCCCTCCATCCATCCCCCCTTCATCCATCCCTTCACCCCCTCCACACGCACCCTTCCCCTTCCACTTCCTCTGGCAGAGAAACGTTCTCTACTGACACCATGAACCCGACATAACAAGCCATTGAGGCCATTACTGCTGCACTGTTAGTAAGACTGTGTGGTTGTTAGTAAGACTGTGTGGTTGTTAGTAAGACTGTGTGGTTGTTAGTAAGACTGTGTGGATGTTAGTAAGACTGTGTGGTTGTTAGTAAGACTGTGTGGTTGTTAGTAAGACTGTGTGGATGTTAGTAAGACTGTGTGGTTGTTAGTAAGACTGTGTGGTTGTTAGTAAGACTGTGTGGTTGTTAGTAAGACTGTGTGGTTGTTAGTAAGACTGTGTGGTTGTTAGTAAGACTGTGTGGTTGTTAGTAAGACTGTGTGGTTGTTAGTAAGACTGTGTGGTTGTTAGTAAGACTGTGTGGTTGTTAGTAAGACTGTGTGGTTGTTAGTAAGACTGTGTGGTTGTTAGTAAGACTGTTTGGTTGTTAGTAAGACTGTGTGGTTGTTAGTAAGATTTCCTTATTCGGAACATAAATTGTCTAAGCAGCAAGAACTAAGCTCTGGAAAGCGTCATATAGGCAGCTATCACCACCTGCCTGACCCATAGTCAGGTCATTCCAGTTCAACCCACCCAGGTAATTTCTCAGTGCTACTGTAATAAAGTTGGTAGAATTACCGACAATATGTAAAGTATAAGGACGATAAATTAGACACATGTGCAACTCTTGGGTATCTTTATTGAGGAAACGTTTCGCCACACAGTGGCTTCATCAGTCCATACATAGGAGAAACTTGAAGAACAGGAGGAGAATGAGGTAATCAGTCCCTCAACCTTGAGTCGATGTGGTCAGTCCATCGATCTTGAGTAGAATACGGCATATGAGCGGAGAAGCAGCTTATAAACCGTATGGCAGGAGAGGTGCAGCAGTCATAGGTGGTGTTACATATGTTCAATGTGGAACCATTCATCTACAAACCTGTCAGACACTGCAACTTCTTGGGATCTTAATACTTAGGAATTCTTCGCTTGCCTAATTCTTGGGCACGACCTACTTCCACATTGAACAAATGTGACACGACCTATGACTGCTACACCTCTCCTGCCATACGGTTTATAAGTTGCTTCTCCGCTCATATGCCGTATTCTACTCAAGATTGATGGACTGACCACATCGACTCAAGGTTGAGGGACTGATTACCTCATTCTCCTCCTGTTCTTCAAGTTTCTCCTATGTATGGACTGATGAAGCCACTGTGTGGCGAAACGTTTCCTCAATAAAGATACCCAAGAGTTGCACATGTGTCTAATTTATCAACATGTCGGTTCTCTGAACCATTCATCTACAAAGTATAAGGACACAAGTGCAACTAATGTGGCATTTTATTGTGGCAACGTTTCGCTCTCCAGGAGCTTTATCAAGCCGTTACAAACAGTACATGGACACAGAGGGTATATATAGGCTCAGAGTGAGGTGTAATACGAGTGGTAGTAGTAGTAGTGGCATAATTTTGGAGACTGGATAGAGAAGGTCTGTTTCAGTGTTCACTCTCTGTAATGTACTTGTGTAGTATTAACAGGAGAGACTATGTGATGGCAGGGTTTACTGTATTCAGGAGGATTCTTGCTAAGACTTCAGATATGGTGAAACTGCCGTTGTTTTGTTTAATTAGAAACAGCTATTAGTGAAGATTCGAGGAACTTGCGTCTACGGAAATTAGTTTCTTTGATCACTAATTGGGCGTCTCTGAATTTCATGAGATGATTGGTGGAATTTCGGTGTTGTACACAGGCGTTGTTCAAGTTATTGTTCCTACATGCGTAAATGTGTTCATTGAGGCGGGTGTCGAGGTTTCTGGCTGTTTCACCTACGTAAATCTTGTCACAGCCTCCACAGGGTATAGTGTAAACTACGTAGATCTTGTCACAGCCTCCACAGGGTATAGTGTAAACTCCTGCATTGACTGGTTCGTGATGCTTGGATTTTGTTCTGGTTAGATCCTTTATCGAAGTGCTGGAAGCGATGGCGACTCTGGTGTTAGCTTGTGAAAGTACTTCAGAAACGTTCAGTACAACCAGGCTGTTGGGAAGACTTATAACTTTGTTGGGAGTGGTGTTGGTGCGTGGAGAATTAATGATCTGAAGAGCTCTTGCAATCTTTGATGACAAAGGAAGGAAAATATAAATAAATGAAGGTTTGGAGAATGCATATACATTCCTCGTCAAGAAACTCAGGACCAAAAATTCGGTATTATGCTCTCAGAAAAAATCCGAGGATGCCTCTTTTGGTCTTGGTTTCTCGAAACCAGCCAAGCGGAAGTCAGGGACAGAGTCTTGGTTGCCATTATTAGGGGAATTCTATGATATATTTAAACTAAGTGATTTGTGATCACTCGTCAAGTTCATCATTAACCTTAAGATTATTAATTAGTGATTCCTTGTTGGCAAGAACCAAGTCGAGCAGATTATTTCCTCTAGTTGGTTCTGTCACAACCGGTTTTAAAACAATACTGAATCGTATCATTAGACCCTGGGGTATACCACACCCAGGGGTACACCACACCCTGGGGTATACCACACCCTGGGGTATACCACACCCTGGGGTATACCACACCCTGGGGTATACCACACCCTGGGGTATACCACACCCTGGGGTATACCACACCCTGGGGTATACCACACCCTGGGGTACACCACACCCTGGGGTATACCACACCCTGGGGTATACCACACCCTGGGGTATACCACACCCTGGGGTATACCACACCCTGGGGTACACCACACCCTGGGGTATACCAGACCCTGGGGTACACCACACCCTGGGGTATACCAGACCCTGGGGTATACCACAGCCTGGGGTATACCAGACCCTGGGGTATACCAGACCCTGGGGTATACCACAGCCTGGGGTATACCAGACCCTGGGGTATACCAGACCCTGGGGTATACCACAGCCTGGGGTATACCACACCCTGGGGTATACCACAGCCGGGGGGTATACCAACCCTGGGTAAAACCACAGCCGGGAATCCCAACCCGGGGGGTTATCCCCAACCCGGGGTAAACCAAGCCTGGGTAAACCAAAAACCCTGGGGTATACCACACCCCTGGGGTATACCAACCCTGGGGAAATCCCCACAGCCGGGGGTATACCAACCCCTGGGGTATCCCAAACAAGCCCTGGGGTAACCAGGGGGAAAACACCCTGGGGAAAACCACAGCCGGGGGTTATAAACCCAAACCACCCGGGGGTTAAAACCCCCCCCCTTTGGGTATACCACCCCTTTGGGGTATACCAAAACCCTGGGGAAATACCACACCCGGGGAAATACCAACCCTGGGGTAAACCAAAACCCGGGGGTTATCCCCACAGCCGGGGGGTAAACCCAAACACCCGGGGGAAATCCCACGGGCCGGGGGATACCACACCCTGGGGAAAAACCCACCCTGGGGAAATACCACCCCCGGGGGGAAATACCCCACCCTGGGGTATACCACACCCGGGGGGATCCCAAACACCCGGGGGATCCCCAAGCCTGGGGTAATCCCACACCCGGGGGGTAAAAAACCACGGGCCCGGGGGAATACCAAAACCCTTTGGGGTAAACCACACCCTTTGGGGAAAACCCCACACCCGGGGTATACCCCCCCCCGGGGGTTTATACCAAAACCCTGGGGTATACCACCCCCCGGGGGAAATACCAAAAGCCTGGGGAAATACCCAACCCGGGGGTATACCACACCTGGGGAAATCCCAAACCCCAAACCAACCCTGGGGAAATACCACAGCCGGGGTATACCACCCCCCCGGGGTTTATCCCACAGCCGGGGGGTATCCCACACCCGGGGGGTATCCCAACAGCCAGGGGTTACCAAAACCCCTGGGTATACCCATTAACCCCCGGGGGGAAATCCCCACACCCTGGGGTATACCCAAAACCGGGGGTATACCACACCCTGGGGTATACCACAAAAACCCCCCGGGGGTTAACCACGCCTGGGGTATACCCCCACCCGGGGTATCCCAAAAACCCGGGGGTATACCACACCGGGGGGTAAAACCACACCAGGGGTTTATACCACACCGGGGAATACCCCCCCCCAACCCCGGGGGTATACCACGGGACCCTGGGGTATACCACGCCGGGGGTATACCAAAACCCGGGGGTATACCAAAAGGGGGGCCCTTGGGGCCAAGGGGTAAAACCACAAAACCCTGGGGAAATCCCCCCCCCCCCGGGGGGTTATACCACCCCCTTTGGGGTAAAACCAACCCTGGGGTAACCAAAAGCCGGGGGAAATACCCCCCCCCCCTGGGGTATCCCACAGCCTGGGGTAAAATACCACCCTGGGGGTAAAACCAAAACCCCCTGGGGAAACCCCAAAACCCTGGGGTAAAACCACAACCCGGGGGTATACCACAGCCGGGGGTATCCACCCCGGGGAAATACCACACCCGGGGGGAAAATACCAAAACCCTTGGGGTATACCCAACCCGGGGGTAAACCACCCGGGTATACCACCCCCAACCACAAAACCACACCGGGGGGTTTAAACCACCCCTGGGGAAACCCACCCGGGAACCCCCTGGGGAAATACCACACCCGGGGTACACCAACACCCTGGGTAAAAACCAAACCCCTGGGTAACCAAAACCCGGGGTAAACCACCCCCTGGGGTATACCACCCCCCTGGGGAAACCCCAAACCCCGGGGGGTAAAACCAAAAATTTTCCCGGGGGGTAACCAAAACCCCTGGGGTACCCCAAACCCTGGGGTACACCAGAAAAAAACCCTGGGGTAAAAACCAAAAACCCCGGGTTAAAACCCAGACCCTGGGGGGTATCCCCAAACCCGGGAAACCCCAACCCTGGGGAAACCCAAAAAACCCTGGGGAAACACCAACCCTTTTTTAAAAAAACCCAAAAAAACCCCCACCCCTTTGGGGTTACCCCAACCCGGGAACCCCAAACCCGGGGGGTAAAAACCAAAACCCCCCTGGGTTTAAAAACCAACCCTGGGGAAACCAACCCCCGGGGGCCCAAGGGGGTAACCACACCCCGGGGGTACACCAACCCTGGGGTACCCCCAACCCGGGGTACCCCAACCCCGGGAAACAAAAAACCCCCAAACACAAAAAAAAAAAAAAAACCCCCAAAAAAAAACCCAAAAACAAACCCCCGGCCCAAAAACCCCAACCCCAAACACCCTAGGGTACACCAAAAACCCGGGGTACACCCCACCCGGATACACCAGCCCCCTTTGGGGGGAAAACCCAAAGGAACCCTGGGGAAACAAAAGGGCCCCCCTGGGGAAAAACCACACCCGGGGGTCCCCCAAACCCCCTTTGGGGAAACACCCCCCTTGGGAACCCCCAAAAACCCTGGGGACACCAAAACCCGGGGGTAACCACCCCCTTTGGGGTAAAAACCAAACCCGGGGGTAACACCAAAATTTCTGGGGTACACCAAACCCGGGGAAAACCCCACACCCGGGGTTTTCCCCGGGAAACCGGGGAGGTTTTTTCCCGGGGGATCAAGCCCCCGCGGCCCGGCCCCAAGACCCAGGCCTCCCGATGGATCAGGGCCGACAACTAGGCTTTTACTGCGGCCCACGCATCCAACGTACGAGCCACGGGCCCGGGCTGATCCGGCACTGACTTTGGGGTTAACTGTCCAGCTCTCCTTTAAAGGGCAGCCAGGGGTTTTTTGGAAAACCCCCCTAATGCTTAAAGGGGAGGTTTGTTGAACATTTTTTGGGCTCCGGACACTTAGGGGTTTTTTTTTCTCTTAGTGTACCAATGGCGCCTCTATTTTTTAAAATTGGGGGGCATTTTGCATCCCCTTTCCCAGCCCTTTTACTTTCGTGGGGAGGATTTCTGTGTGCAGTTTTGGGGAAACCTTTTCCCTTCCAAGTTTTCCCCAAGTGAAATTTAATGATATTTTCTCTCCCTCCTGCTTTCCCCAACGGGGACAAGTCAAGTGTTTTCCAAAGCTTTCCCATTTGGGTTAAAGGTGTTGACAGAATTTATACGGCAGTAAAGGTTTCTCTGTACACTCTCTAGATCATCCCGATTTCACCTGTTTTGGGTATGGAGATGTTAAAGAAACAGCAGTATTCCAGCCTAGAGAGAACAAGTGATTTAAAAAGGATAAATCTTTGGGTTTTGGGGTTTTTGTATTGTACGTTTGGGGGGTGCAGGGCCTGGGGTGGCGGGGGAAAGGGGAAGGTTTTTTGTTGAAGTTGTTACAAAAGGGCCCGGGGGTTATCCCACACCCGGGGGTACACCACACCCGGGGTACACCACACCCTGGGAAACACCAAAACCCTGGGTACACCACCCCGGGGGTTACACCACACCCGGGGGTAAAACCAAACACCCGGGGGTAACCAAAACCCCGGGTACCCCAAAACCCCCGGCCCCCCGGGGGAAACACCAACCCTGGGGAATACCAAAACCCTGGGGTAAAACCAAAACCCTGGGGTACCCACACCCGGGGGAAACACCAAAAAAAACCCCCTTTGGGGGTATACCACACCCGGGGGTAAAACCAAAAACCCGGGGGTACACCACACCCGGGAACACCACCCCCTTTTGGTTTTAACACCACACCCTTTGGGTACCCAAAACCCTGGGGTATACCACCCCCCTGGGGTACCCCACACCCGGGGGTCCCACCACACCCCGGTGAACCCCACACCCTGGGTACACCAAAACCCGGGGGGGTATACCAACCCTGGGGAAACACCACCCCGGGGGGGTTTACACCACACCCTGGGGTACACCACCCCCGGGGGGTATACCACCCCCGGGGGAAACCACCAAAACCCTGGGGTAACCCACACCCGGGGGTACACCACCCCGGTGTCCACCAAAAACCCTGGGTACACCAGACCCTGGGGAATACCACACCCTGGGGTACCCCAAGGCCCGGGGGAAATACCAAAACCCCGGGGAAACACACAAACCCTGGGATATACCACACCCGGGGTAAACAAGGCCCGGGGGTAACCAAAACCCGGGGTACACCACCCCCCGGGGTAAAAAAACACCCGGGGGTACACCCACACCCGGGAAAAACACAAGGCCCTGGGTAAACCAAACCCCGGGGTAAAACCAGACCCGGGGACCCCAAAACCCGGGGTAACACCAGACCCGGGGGAAAAACCAAAACGGGGGTTACCCCCAGACCCCGGGGTAAAACCCACCCTGGGTTGAAACCAACCCTGGGGTACACCAGCCCCCTGGGGTCCCCCAAAAGACCCGGGGTTAAACCAGACCCGGGGGTTTAACCAAAACCCGGGGGTATACCAACCCGGGGTACACCACCCCCCTGGGGTAAACCAAACCCTGGGGAAACGCCACACCCGGGGTAAACCACACCCGGGGGTACACCAAAACCCTTTGGGGTACACCAAAACCCTGGGGTAACCACCCCCCGGGGGTCCCCAAAACCCCAACCCTGGGGTAAAAACCAAAACCCTGGGGTAACCACCCCGGGGTATACCAAACCCTGGTGAAACACCAGACCCTGGGGTCCCAGACCCGGGGTCCCACCAGACCCGGGGTATACCAGACCCGGGGTACACCAGCCCCCTGGGTAAAACCAGACCCGGGTGTACCCCAAACCCCTTTGGGTCACCAAAAACCCTGAGATACACCAAAACCCTGGGGTACACCACCCCCGGGGGTACCCCACACCCTGGGGTAAAACCACACCCGGGGTAAACCCCCACCCGGGGGTAAAACCAAAACCCTAGGGTACCCCCACACCCGGGGGGTTACACCACACCCGGGGGTACCCCCACCCCCGGGGGTTTCACCACACCCGGGGGTACACCAAAACCCGGGGTACACAACAACCCGGGGTACCCCAACACCCTGGGGTATACCAAAACCCGGGGTTTAAAACCCCAAACCCCCTGGGGTCCCACCAAAACCCGGGGGTATACCACACCCGGTGTAAAACCCAGCCCGGGGGAATACCAACCCGGGGGAACCCCAGACCCGGGGGTTTTTACACCAAACCCGGGGTACACCAAAACCCTGGGGTATACCACACCCTGGGGAACACCAGCCCCCGGGGTAAACCAGAACCCTGGGGAAACACCAACCCGGGTTACCCCAAAAACCCGGGGGGTACACCAACCCTGGGGTACACCAGACCCTGGGTCCCAACCAAAAAACTGGGGTACACCAAAAACTGGGTACACCAGAAACGGGGGGAATCCCAACCCTGGGTATACCAGCCCCTTTGGGGTAAAACCACCCCCGGGGTAAACCACCCCCCTTTGGGAAAAACCAACCCGGGGGAAACACCACCCCCCGGGGTAAAACCACAACCCTGGGTACACCACACCCGGGGTACACCAAAACCCTGGGTATACCACACCCCGGGGGTAAAACCCAAAACCCGGGGTACACCACACCCTGGGGACCCCCAAAAACCCTGGGGTATCCCAAAACCCCTGGGGACACCACACCCTGGGGTAAAACCACACCCTGGGGGGGCAACCACACCCGGGGGGGAACACCAAAACCCGGGGGAACACCACACCCTGGGGTACACCACATCCGGGGGTTACACCACACCCTGGGGTACACCACACCCGGGGGTTACCCCAAACCCCCCGGGGTTTACACCACACCCGGAGTACACCACACTCTGGGGTACACCACCCCCAGGGGAAACACCACCCCCTGGGTACACCACACCCGGGGGTACCCCACACTTTTGGGGTACACACCCTGGGGTACACCACACTCGGGGTCCCCAAAACCCTGGGGCACCACACCCTGGGGTAAAAACCAAAACCCGGGGGTACACCACACCCGGGGTACACCCACTCAAGGGTACCCACACCCGGGGGAAACACCAAAACCCGGGGTTACCCCCACCCGGGGGTACCCCACACCCTGGGGTACCCACACCCGGGGGTTTACACCACCCCCGGGGTAAACCAAAACCCGGGGGTACCCCAAACCCCCCGGGGTAAAACCACCTCGGGTTTACCCACACCCGGGGTACCCCAAAAAAACCCGGGGGTACACCACCCCTCGGGGGTAAAAACCCAAAACCCGGGGGCCCACCACACCCGGGTAAAAACCAAACCCGGGGTACACCAAACCCGGGGGGAACACCACACCGGGGGTACACCACACCCTGGGGAACCCCACACTCGGGGGTACACCACACCCGGGGTACACCAAAACCCGGGGGGTAACCACCAACCCGGGGGGTTACACCAAAACCCCGGGGGTAAAACCAAAACCCTGGGGTACACCACCCCCTTTGGGGTACACCACCCCCCTTGGGGTAAAACCACCCCCTTGGGAAATTGTTTTTTTCGCTGACAAATTTTTTCCCTTGAAATTACTGTTTTTGTGTGGTGTGTGTGTGTGTGTGTGTGTGTGTGTGTTTTGTGTGTGGTGTGTGTTGTGTGTTACTCACCTATTTGTGGTTGCAGGGGCGACCCCCAGCTCCTGGCCCCGCCTTTTCCAAAACCGGTTTTCCCTACTAACCCTCTCTCTCCCCGCTCCATGAGCTTTATAAAAACCCCCCCGCCCCTTAAAAACTGTGAAATTTTCCCCGGGCCTCCCCCCTACGCCCTTTTTTCCCAGGCTATTTTCCACGCCCTTTCAACTCCTTTTACTGAAGAAATACTTCCTACTATCTCTCTGACTATTTTGTTTCTTTAACTTTCCCAATTTTGGCCTCCTTTTTTTTTGTGTCCCCCCCTGGAACATCCCGTCCCCTTTTCCCCCTTGTCTAATTTCCCCGAGTAAATTTTTTAAAAGTCGTTATCCAAAGTCTCCCCTGACCCTCCTGTCCCCCCGCCCGTGTCCTCAGGGGCCCAATTTCCCTTAAAACTTTCTTCATAGGGCAAAACCCCTTTTTGCTTTTGGAACTAACCCCCTTTTCGGGAAACCTTTGGGGACTTTCTCTAGTTTTTACGTGCTTTTTCAAGTGGGGGGTTCCAAAAAGGGCTGCATACCCAGTATGGGCCTGACATACACGGTGTACAGTGTCCTTTAAAAATTCCTTACTAAGGTGTCCCGGGAAAGCGTTCAGGGTTTTCCGGCGCCCAAATGGGTTTCACATTTTTCTGTTGATGGGGTGCTTCCGGAGACATGCTCGGGGTTTTACCACCCCAAGAAACTTTCTCCTTGAGTGAGGTTGCAGTCTTTGGCCCCCCTACCTATACCCCTGTCTGTGGTCTTCTGTGCCCTTCCCCTAACTTTTAAACTTTTTTCAATTTTGGGAGGGTTAAATTTGAGAAGCCATTTGCCCGGACCCGGTTTTCCCCGCTTCCAGGTCCTCTTTGAAGTCCTGCCTGGTCCTCAAACAGATTTTTAAAAATCCTCATTAACTTCACAAACATCTGCCCAAAAAGGGGCAAATTCTGGTCTAAAACCCCTTTCCCTCATGTCGTTCACATATACCCAAAAAAAAGCACTGGTCCAAAAACCCACCCTGTGGGGCCCCCGCTCGTCACAGGGGCCCCCTTTGATACATCATTACGTAAACCCTGACTCTTGTTGCCCCCTGTCAGTAAATTTTCTGATCCCTTTTCAGGCCCTTTTCCCGATATGCCCCTGATGCTCCAAACTTCTGAAATAATCCCTTGTGAGGAAATGTGTCAAAGGGGCCCTTTTTGCAGTCCAAAAAGATGCAAAAACAACCCCCCCCCCTCTCTCTTTTTACTTCCCTTTTATTTTTAAAAAAAAACCCCCAAAGGTTTTTGGGGCACAGGATTTGGGCCCTTTCCCTGAATCCGTCCCGGTTGGCATTTAAACCCTGTTTTCCCTTCCCGGTGCTCCCCCACCCCCTCCGATAAACTTCCCATAATTTTTTCCTACTATAAAACGTCAATGACACAGGGCCCATAGTTTAGTGCCTCTTTTCTGTTCTCCTTTTTTTAAAAAGGGAACTACATTTTTCCGTTTCCCCTACCTCAGGTAGTTTCCCCCGTTTTCCAGGGGGTGTGTTTAAGATTGTGGTAAAGGGGACGCACAAACATAACTGCTCCCTCTCAAAAAACCCCCTGGAGAATGTTTTTCCGGGCCCCTTGCCTTTGGGTATCCCATGTCCCTTAGCGTTTTTTTTTTTTTCACCCGCTCCTCATCTGTATGTATGTCCGTCCCAAAACTTTTGGTGTATTCCTTGTTGGGGCCCCAAATGGTCGCCCCCCCGAGTCCCCTGTCTCTACTGTAAAAACTTCCTTTTAAAACTGTGTTTAGCTCCTCACATACCTCTTGAACGTTTTTTTGTGAGTTCTCCACCTTTTTTCCTCAGCCTTTTTCACCTGGTCCTTGACTGTTGTCTTCCTCCAAAGTGGCTATCACAGTTTCCGGGGCCCGATTTGACTTTTGATCTATTTTGTTTTCATTTCTGTCGCTGGGCCCTCCCTCCTTTTCTGGGCCAAAACCCCTTTTTTTGGCTCTTCTATAATCTCCTTGTTTTCCCTGGGGGCCTTTTCCTCCTGTACCTTTTTTCCCTTCTCGTTGCACCTTTGTTTTTGCCTCCCTACACCTTCGGGGAAACCAAGGGCTCGTTTTGGCTTCCTATTATTTTTGTTTCCCTTTGGGGGCAAAACTTTTTTCCCCTGCCTCCTTGCAAATTTTTTTGCCAAAATAAACCCCCTCATCTCGTTTACTGAATTTTTTCCTTTTATTTCTCCGGCCCCCCTGAAAAACCCCGCAGGGAAATTTTTTCATACCGTGTATCCCCCCTTTTTATAGTTTGGCCCGTCCCCTTCAGTTTTCCCGTTACCCCTTTTCCCCCTTTTTTACTCTACAAAATAGTCCCAAAAAACCGAACCACATGATCGCTACCCAAGGGGCCCCCTCGTAAGGATGTCCTCCGAAGTCTGAACTGCTCCCGGGTGAAAAACAAGATCCAGTCTTGCTGGCTCCTCCTCCCCCTCTCTTGGTTTTGTCCCTGACCTTTGATGCATGAGGTTTTTAAAATACCAAAATCCATCCTCTTGGCTCTCCATTTTTCGGGACCCCCCTGTGGCTCCAGGGTTTTTTCCCCAAATCGATCTTTCCCGTGGTTGAAATCCCCCCCATTACCGTAAAAATTGCTCTGCTCCCAGTGAGCCCTTCCTTTCCACCTCAGCCAGGTGTCCACCATCACCCCTGTTTTTTTCTTCGTACTCCTCTCTTGGCCTCCTGCCGTTCGTTGGGGGGGTTAACATCACTCCAATGACTTTCTTTATGGGTTTTCCCCGGACTGAATTGAAACCCACCAAAGTAGTCTCCCCTTTTTCCCCAAACATGTCCCTGGGCCTTTCCCTTTCCCCAAATCCCCATTGGGTTTTATGACAGTGCAACCCCCCCTCCCCCTCTTTTCTTTTTCTAAACTTCCCCCCAGGTCTGAAATCCGTTGGGAAGGGTTGTGTCTGTTATTGTCCCCAGCGAGTTTTTTTTCTGTGACTGCTATGATGTCTGGGGATTTTTTACTGATTCTTTCATTCCACTTCCCCCATGTTTATTCTTATTTCCCCTCCGTTTGTGTAACCAAACCTTTAGTTTCTTTTTTTAAAAATTGTGGGGCATGCAAGTAAAATTTGGGGGGGGGAGCGAGAAACCTTTGGGGGGGGGCCTATATGGGGCTGGGGTGTAGGGGGGTTGTGTTGATGGGGGGGGTCAGAATGCCCATAAGGGCCCGCTGTTGGGGTGAGTTTTTTGAATGGGGGTTGGTGGGAGAGGGGAAAAGTGATGGGGTTTTTGTATAGGGTTTTTCTCCTTTTCGTTGGGAAAGTTTTCCCGGGTGGGGTCTTTTGGTGGGGGGATTCTGTGGGGTTTTGGTTTTTCCCCCTTTCCCCCGGTTGGGGCCTGCTCATTTTTATTGCTTCCGTTTCCCCCTTTGCGTCTCTGTTAAAAAACCCCTTTCAGTGAGTCCTTTCCCTTTTTTTTCTGTCGCGGTCGAGGTATACTCTCTTTGGGACCCCTCTTTGGCCCTCAGTCCCCTTTCTTTCCCCTTGCAGGGAAACCTTGGGTTCGAACTGATTCTTCCTTAAAAAATTTTCTCTGACCCGGCCCATCCTTCACTCCCCAAAACCCCCCAAATTTTCGAAAATTTGTCACCTTGGGCATATTGGCCCCCCCCCTATTGTTTTCATGATCCTTCCAAACATTTTTTTTCCCCCCCTGTTTTATTTCTCAAAGTTTTGGGCCCCCCTTTGGGTTCTTGGAGCCCGTACACAAAGACTGCCCGCCCCTTTTCCCCCTCCCACTGAGCTCCCTCGCTTCCCCTGACATTTTTTTTCCTTTCCCTTTTTCCCTTTCTTGCCTTCAGTCCCTGTCATACTGAAATTTTCTATTTTCAGTGGACTTCTTTCCTTTGGCCCCGGGTGTCCCTTGCTACTGCAGTTGGGTGTTTGAATCTCTGCAATAACCCAAACCCTTTATTGCTTTGGACCTGTCCCCCTTGATCTTAGTGGGGCTCATCGTCCTTTTTCCCCGGCCCCACGTGGGTCGATAGGGGGCCCTTTGTGTACGGCATATCCCGTTGTTTTCTTACCATCCCCTTTTCTGCACCGCTTTTAAAATTTTCCCTCATTGTCCTTTAGACCTGTCCCCTTGATCTCCCGTGTGCCATCGCTTTTTTTCCCCGGCCCCACGTGGGGCCGATAGGGCCCCTTTGTGTACGGCATGTCCCGTTGTTTTCTTTCCATCCCCTTGTCTGCGCCTGACTTTGAATTTTTCCCGGGTGTCACAACTGAATTGGGGCATTTTTTCCTCTAATCTGTTTCAGGCTTTGGGAGTTTCTCTTCTAAGCACTGTATCCTACTTCTTTCTGCTAAACCTTACTTCCCACTTCCTGCACCTTCACTATCCCCCTTTCCCCATTTTCTTACCAAGCTCTACAAACTTCCTTCCCCCTCTTTCCCCCCTTTTTTGGAGCTCCAAAATCCCGTCTCTCCTTCCCCCTTTGGTTTTATCTACCAGATCTCCGGTTTTCCCCTCCTCTAAGGCCCCCCATAATTTTTTTTTTTTTTTTTTTTTTTTTTTTTTAACCCGGGAGACAGAAAACCGGGGGAGGGGGTGGGGGGGAGAGAGAAAGGGAAAGAGAGAGGAGAGAGAAAAAGGGGAAAAGAGGGGGAGAGAGGAAAGAAAAAAGGGTAAAAGAGGGGGAGAGAGGAGAGAGAAAGGTAGAAAAAGGGAGAGAGAGGAGAGAGTATGGGGGTGGGGGATAAAACCCAAAGGGGGGGAGAAGAAAAAGTGAGGGGGGAGAGAAAGGTAGGAAAAGGGAAAAGAGGGGGGAGAGGGAGAGGGAGAGAAAAAAAGGGGAGAGAGGGAGAAAGGAGGGCGAGGGAAAAAGGGTATGAAGGAGAAATGGAGAGAAGGGGGGGGAAAGGAAACCTATAGAGGAGAGGAGGGAGAGAAATTTGGGTTTTTGGGAGTGAGGGGGGAAAAGGGGAGAGAGGAGGGAAAAGGAAGAGAGAGGGGGGGGAGAGAGGGAGAGAGAGAGGGAAGAGAAGGGAGAGAGAAAAGGGAGAGAGGGGAGGGAGAGAAAGGAGGGGAGAGAAGAGAGAGGGAGAGAGAGGGGAGAGAGGGGGGGAAAAAAGAGGGGGAGAGAGGGGGGTGTGGGGGGGGGGGGGGTGGGGGGGGGTTGGTGGGGGGGGGGCCGGGGGGGGGGGGGGTTTGGGGGGGGGGGTGGGGAATTGGGGGGGGGGGGGGGGGGGGGGGGGGGGCAAAAAAACGGGGGGGGGGGGGGGGGGGGGGGGGGGGGGGGGTTGGGGGGGGGGGGGGGGGGGGGGGTTTTTTTTGTTGTTTCTTTGGTCCCACGGGCCTTCTTCTTGTTTTTTTCTCTTTTTTTCTGTTTCCTTTTTCTTCTTTTTCTTCTCCTTTTGTTTTGCATCCTTTTGCTCCTGGCCCCGCCTTCTTTGCTTTTTCCCCTGGGCCTCTCTCCCCCTCCCCTTCTTTTCCTCCTCCCTTCCTTTTTTATTTTCCTTCCTCCCCTTTTCCCTTTTCTTCCCCTTTTTCCCCCTTCTTTTTTTTATTTAAGAAAAAAACTTCCCAAATTCCCTTTTTTCACCCACTTTAAAACCCCAAAAGGACACCTTGGGGCCCAAAACCGGAAACCCCCCCTTTTCCCCCCAAAAATTCATTCCCTCAAAAAAGTGAACAGGGGGCCCCGACCCCCCGGCCCTCCAGTGCCCAGGCCCAAATTTTTCCCCCAAAAACCCCACAAAAACAATCCCAAAAAAATTTGGGGGAAATCCGATCAAACCTTTCACTTTCAAATTTCCCGGCCTTTACTTCCCTTTACTAAAAATTATTCCCAAACCCCTTTTTTCCTGCCCTAAATTCCCCAAAGGGTGACTAAAGGGGTTCAGAGCCCCTAAACAATCCTTTTACCTTTTTTATTCCCGGAGTATTTTTAGGTTTCCAGCTCCCCCCCCCGTAGAGCTCAGGGGGTTACCCCCAATTTTTGAAATTCCCCCCTGGGATAAATCCCCTTTTTAAACCTTTTACCCCCAATTTTTTTTGAAGGTTTTCAGTTTTTTGGATTTTAAACTTTGTTTGCTCTTCCTTCCCCCCCACATACCTAGAAAATTCCACCCTGACTACTCTATGACGAAGAATCTTCCCCTAACATCCTTTGATTCACTGATCTTCAACTTCCAATTGTGACATCTTGTGCGGTCCCATCTCGGAACACCCGTCTTTGCCACCTTTGTCTATTCCGTGCAGTTTTTATATTCTTTATCATGTCTCCCTACCCTCCGGGCCTCAGGTCGTCAGGCCGATTTTCCCTCAACCTTTCTTCATAGGACAACCCCCGAAGCTCTGGGACTAGTCTTGTTGCAAACCTTTGCACTTTCTCTAATTTCTTGACGTGCTTGACTGGGTGTGGATTCCAAACTTGTGCTGCATACTCCAGTATGGGCCTGACGTAGATGGTATACAGAGCCTTAAACGAATCCTTACTGAGGTATCGGAACGCTATCCGTAGGTTTGCCAGGCTCCCGTAAGCTGCAGCAGTTACTGATTGATGTGCGCCTCGGGAGATATGCTCGGTGTTATCTCACCCCCAGATGTTTTTCCTTGAGTGAGGTTTGCAGTCTTTGGCCATCTAAACTATATTGTGTCTGCGGTCTTCTTTGCCCTTCCCCAATCTTCAGACTTTGGGATTTGGCAGGGTTAAATTCAAGGAGCCAGTTGCTGGACCAGGCTTGTAGCCTGTCCAGGTCTCTTTGTAGTCCTGCCTGATCCTCGTCCCATTTGATTCTTCTCATTAACTTCACATTTATCTGCAAACAAGGACACTTCTGAGTCTATCCCTTCCGTTTAGGGCGTTCACAAAAACCAAGAACAGCACAGGTCCTAGGACTGACCCCTGTGGAACCCCGCTTGTCACAAGCGCCCCACTCTGACAAACCCCGTCACGTACTATGACTCGTTGTTGCCCTCCCTGTCAGGTATTCTCTGATCCATTGCAGTCCTTTCCTGTTATGTGTGCCTGATCTTCTAGCTTTTTCAGTACCTCTTGTGAGGAAATGTGTCGAAGGCCTTTTTGCAGTCCAAAAAATGCAGTCGATCCACCCCCTCTCTCTTGTCTTACTTCTGTCACCTTGTCATGAAACTCTAGTAGGTTTGTGACACAGGATTTCCTTCCCCGAAACCGTGCTGGTTGTCAATTATACACTTGTTTCTTTCCTAGGTGCCCCACCACTCCCCCTCCTGATGATCTTCCTCCATGACCTTGCTTTCTATACACGTTAGTGATACAGGTCTGTAAATTTTAGTGCCTCATGTCTGTCCCCCCTTTTTAAAAATTTGGACTACATTTGCCATCTTCCATACTCAGGGGGGTTGCCCATTTCAAAAAGATGTGTTTAAGATCTTTGTTAATGGCTCACACAATATCTCTGCTCCCTCTTTAAGGACCTATGGAGAGATGTTGTCTGGTCCCACCGCCTTTTTGAGGTGTCAAGTTCGCATAGCAGCTTCTTCACCTCCTCCTTGGTTATATGTATTTCATCCAGCACTTGCGGTGCCCCCCCCCCTGTTCTGATTTCCTGGAGTCCTACTGGTTTCCACTGTAAATACTTCTTTAAACTCGTGTTGAGTCCTGACATACCTCTCGGTCGTTGCTTGTGAATTCCCCATAAACCCTTCCTCAGTCTGATTACCTGGTCCTTGACTGTTTTTTTTCCTCCTGAGTGGCTGTAAACAGTTTCGGTCAGTCTTGACTTTCGATGCTATGTCATTTTTATATTGTCGCTGACCCTTTCCCTTCTTATCTGTGCTATTCATTTCTGGCTCTTTGGCTAATCTCTTTATTTTCCTGAGTTCTCTGTCTTCTGTACCATTCCATTCTCTAGTACACCTAGTTTTTGCCTCCCTACACCTTTGGGTGAACCAAGGACTCGTTCTGTTCTTCCCATTATTTCTGTTTCCCTTGGGAACAAACCTCTCCTCTGCCTTCTTGCATTTTGTTGCCACATAGTCCATCATTTCTTGTACTGGTTTTCCTGTCAGTTCCCTCTCCCACTGAATGTTTTGAAGGAAGTTCCTCATGCCTGAGTAGTTCCCCCTTTTGTAGTTTGGTTTTTCCCACCCTATTCCTGCTACTCTCTCCACTTGGAGCTCAACTAGCTCCCAGGGGCCTTTCATACAAGATATCCTCGATGTCTGAACTACTCAAGGTGAATACAAGGTCCAGTCTTGCTGGTTCATCTTCTCCTCTCTCTCTGGTAGTGTCTCTATCATGTTGATGCATGAGGTTTTCCAGTACTACATCCATCATCTTGGCTCTCCATGTTTCGGAACCCCCATGGGGCTCCAGGTTTTCCCAGTCAATCTCCTTGTGATTGAAATCACCCATAACTAGTAACTTTGCTCCCCCCACGTGTGCTCTCCTGGCCACCTCGGCTAGTGTGTCGACCATGGCTCTGTTGCTCTTCATCGAAATTCTTCTCTTGGTCTCCTGCAGTTCTGTGGGGGGTTGTACATTACTGCAATTATCACTTTATGCCCTCAGACGGATTGTTCCTACTAAGTAGTCCCTTTCACCCGTGCCATCCATTCCTTCCATTTTCTCAAAACCCCACGGTTTTAATGAGCAGTGCAACCCTTCTCCCCCTCTCCTCCCTCTGTCTTTCCGAGGATCTGATATCCGGGTGGAAAAGATTGAATCTGTTATTATTTTTTGGTGAGTTTTGTTTCTGTGAGTCTATTATGTCGGGGGATGTCTCCTTGATTCTTTCATGCCACTCCTCATACTTATTTGTTATTCCATCGCATTTGTATACCATACCCAACTTCTTTTCTAAGACTGGGGTCTGGGAGGTGTATTGGGGTTTGGGGAAGTGGGAGACCTATAAGGAACTATGGGTGGTTGCTGTTGGGGGTGGAGTTTGTAATGTAGTGGGTGGGGCATTGGATATGGCATGGGTGTTTTGTTTAGAGTGTTTGGGCTGCACTGGGGTTGACCTGGTTGGGAGGCTTCTATGGGAAGCTGTGAGGGAGGTTGTATTTGATC
The DNA here is from genome assembly GCF_026875155.1 of Cherax quadricarinatus. Classification (NCBI taxonomy): domain Eukaryota; kingdom Metazoa; phylum Arthropoda; class Malacostraca; order Decapoda; family Parastacidae; genus Cherax; species Cherax quadricarinatus. Next base: position 3,103,405 of record NC_069493.1, read on the forward strand.
TTCTTCCTGTGTCTGGGATCTCCTGCCCTTCTTCTCCATCCCCTCCTTTCCTTTTCGCTTTTGTACCATCTCTCTCATTTTTTCCACCTTTCGTCTTGTGTTCTGGTCGCGGTTGAAAATACACCTTCCCTGTATCCCGGCATGTCCCTTAATCGTGCTTTCCTCCTGCAGTATCCTGTTCCGAGTCGATTCTGCCTTGAAGGTCACTTTCACTGGCCGGGTTCTTTTTTTTACAAACCCCCCTATTCTCCGAAAATTTTCCAGCGGGGATGTCTTCTCCGATTATTTTTCATGATGCTTTCAATTGCTTTTTTTTCCCCTTGTTTTCTTGCTTCAATGTTTCCCCTTCAACTTCCTGTAGCCCATACACAAAGACTGACCTCACCCTTTCATTCTCCCACTGCATATCCCTGTGTATTCGCTCATTCAATTTGATTTCCTCCTTTGGGCAGCTTTCCTTTCTTCAGTTTCACTAGCTACTGTACATGGGCTCAGTGGCCTGTCTTTTTCCCCTTCTCGCCTTTCCCTGGGCTCTGTTGTGGTCTGTTAGGGCCTCCACATAAAGCTTAGCTCTTTCATTTACTACAGTCTCCACTGATTGAGCTTCTACATGCAGTTTTGCTCCTTTCCCTACAGTCCCCTTATTTGTGGCTGAGGTAGCATTTTCTGTTGTCAATCCCAAAATGTTCTTTAGTTCTTTAGGCTGTTTTTAGATTTTTCAATTCCTCTTCTAAACTCTGTATCCTAGCTTCTGCTGCTTTGACATGCACCTCCCACTTCCTGCTTTCCATATCTATCCTCTCTTCCATTCTCATGCTAAGTTCTTCTAGTTTCTTTTCCCATTCTTGTTTTCCCCTTTTTATGAGCTCTGCTGCCCAATCTTCCTTTGCAGTTTCCTCCTCCTGTCCCTTGGGTTTTCTTGTTGCTCTCTGGCAACCCATTTTTTTTTTTTATCCGATTGCCTCAGAGTGGGAAACCTATGTAATTCTGTGTGTTAGGTTAGTATTGTATATGTCAGAGTGTGGGGGGGGGGGGGAGGTAGAGGGGGAACTGTGGCTATATGGGAGAGTAGTGGGGAGGGGGAGTGGGAAGGAGAGTGAAGCAAGTGGGTAAGTGGGTGAGTGGGAGAGGAGAGGTGGGAGGGGGGAGGGTGATAGCGGGAGGGGAGGGATCAGGTGAAGGGTGAGATGGCGGTGGGGGAGGGGGAGTGTATGTGTGAGTCTGGCAATATGTGTGTGTGTGTTGTGTGTGTGTTGTGTGTGTGTTGCATGTGTGTGTGTGGGGGGTGGGGGGGGGGGGGGGGTGGGGTGGTGGGTGGGTGTTGTGTGTGTGTTGTGTGTTTTGTTGCGTGTGTGTGGTTGGGGGGGTGGGGTGTGGGGGGGGTGGGGGGTGTGTGGGTGGGTGTGTGTGGGTTGTGGTGGGGTGTGTGTGGGGGTGTGTGGGTGTGTGGGTGTGTGTGGGGTGTGTGGGTGGGTGTGTGGGTGGGGGTGTGTGTGGGTGTGTGGGTGTGTGGGTGTGTGTGTGGGGTGTGTGTGGGTGTGTGTGGGGGGGTGTGGGTGGGTGGTGTGGGGGGGTGTGGGTGGGTGTGTGGGTGGGTGTGTGGAAAGGGTGTGTGTGGGGGTGTGTGTGTGGGTGTGTGTGGGTGTGTGTGTGGGTGTGTGTGGGTGTGTGGGTGTGGTGGGTGTGGGTGTGGGTGTGTGGGGTGTGTGTGTGTGTGTGTGTGTGTGTGTGTGTGTGTGTACTCACCTAGTTGACTTCATCTAGTTGAGGTTGCAGGGGTCGAGTCCAAGCTCCTGGCCCCGCCTCTTCACTGATCGCTACTAGGTCACTCTCCCTGAAAAACCCTGAGCTTTATCATACCCCTGCTTAAAACTATGTATGGATCCTGCCTCCACTACATCGCTTCTCAACTATCCACTTACGACTACTCTGTGGCTGAAGAAATACTTCCTAACATCCCTGTGATTCATCTGTGTCTTCAAATTCCAACCCGTGTCCCTTGTTACTGTGTCCAATCTCTGGAACATCCTGTCTTTGTTCACCTTGTCAATTCCTCTCAGTATTTTGTATGTCGTTATCATGTCCCCCCTATCTCTCCTGTCCTCCAGTGTCGTCAGGTTGATTTCCCTTAAACCTCTCCTCGAAGGACATACCTCTTAGCTCGGGACTAGTCTTGTTGCAAACCTTGCACTTTCTCTAGTTTCTTACATGCTTGGCTAGGTGTGGGTTCCAAAAATGGTGCCGCATGCTCCCAATATGGGCCTAACGTACACGGTGTACAGGGTCCTGAATGATTCCTTATTAAGATGTCGGAATGCTGTTCTGAGGTTTGCTAGGCGCCCATATGCTGCAGCAGTTATTTGGTTGATGTGCCTTCAGGAGATGTGCCTGGTGTTATACTCACCCCAAGATCTTTTTCCTTGATGAGGTTTGTAGTCTCTGACCCCCTAGACTGTAAATCCGTCTGCGGTCTTCTTTGCCCCCCCCCATCTTCAGACTTTGCCTTGGGGGGATTTAACTCCAGAGCCAATGGGACCCGGTCTGCAGCCTGTCCAGATCCCTTGTAGTTCTGCCTGGTTTCGATCGAGTGGATTCTTTCATCAAATTCAAAGCATCGCAAAAGGGACACCTCAGAGTCTATTCCTTTCCCCAAAATCGTTCACAAATACCCGATCCTTTCATTTTTATCTTAAAAGTGGTACAGTGGATTTTTAAAAGTGGGGAAAAGTGTGATTTTTCAGGGTTTCAGTGTGATCTTACAAATGGGGGGACAGTGTGATCCTTTCAGGGGTTTCAGTGTGATCTTCAGTGGTTTCGGGTGGGTCTTACAGTGTTACAGTGTGATCTTTCAGGTTTTTCGTGGGATCTTACAGTGGGGACGTGGGGGATCTTTTGTGTTACAGGTGTTTACAGTGGGTACAGCTTTATCTTACAGTGTTACGTGGATTTTTACAGTGGTCCCGTGTGATCTTACAGTGGTACAGTGTGATCTTACGTGGTACAGGTGAACTTACAGTGGGGACAGTTTTGATCTTACGTGGTACATTTTGTTTTTACAGCAGTGGGTTTCAGTGGGTCCCTTTCAGTTTAGGGTACATGTGATTTTTACAGTTTACAGTGTGATCTTTCAGTGTTTCGTTTGTCTTTCATGTTTTCAAATGTGATTTAAAAGTGGTACGGTGATTTACAGTGTTACAGTGTGATTTAAAAGTGGTAAAAGTGTTATCTTCAGTGGGACAGGGTGATCTTTCAGTGTGATCTACGGGGTTCAGTGTGATCCCTTTCAGTGTGATCTTACAGTGGTAAAAGTGTGAAACTTTCGTTTTTACAGTGTGATCTTACAGGGGGGTTTTCGTGTGATCTTACAAATGGGTTCAGTGTTAACTTACAGTTACGTGTGATCTTATGTTCAGTGTGATCCCTTAAAAGTCAGTGGTTTCAGTGTTTTTCTTACAGTGTTTCAGTGTGCCCTTAAAAGTGTACAGTGTGATTTACAGTGTTTCAGTGTGATCTTCAGTTTGGTTTCAGGGTGATCTTTCAGTGTTACAGTGTGATCTTCAGTTTTTACAGTGTGACTTACCCGTGGTTTCCGTGTTTATCCTTTCAGTGGTAATGTGAACTTAAGTGGTACAGTGTTTATTTTTACAGTGTTACAGGGGTGATCTTACAGTGTTACAGTGTGATCTTTCAGTGGTACAGTTTTGATCTTACAGTGGTTTCAGTGTGTCTTAAAGTGGGACGTGTTATTTTTACCGTCAGTGGGGGAATTTTGATCTTTTCAGGGTTACAGTGTGATCTACAGTGGGTTTCAGTGTGATTTAAAAGTGTTTCAGTGTGGGTCTTACAGTGTTACAGTGGGGATTTTTACAGTCAGTGGTACAGTGTTTATCTTACATGTTACAGTTTGAAACTTACAGTGTTCAGGGTGAATTTTTTGTTACAGTGTGATCTTATAGTGGTACAGTGTGATCTTACAGTGGGTTTCAGTGTTATTTTACAGTGGTACAGTGTGACTTATAGTGGTACATTTTGATCCCTTTCCGTGGGGTTTTCAGTTGGATCTTAACAGGGGTTTTTTTTACCCAAAAATTTTGATTTACGGGCGTGGTACAGTGTGATCTACAGGGCCCTGGTACAGTGTGACTTACAGTGTGATCTTACAGTGTTACGTGTGGGTCTTTCATGTTTACAGTGTGATCTTTCAGTCAGTGGTTTCAGTGGAACTTTCAGGTTTCAGTGTGATCTTACAGTGTTCAGGGGTGATCTTACGTGGTTTCAGTTGTGATTTTTATTTGTGGTAAAAGTTGATCTTACAGTGTTAAAAGTGTGCTTACGGGTACAGTGGGGAACTTATGTGGGACAGTTTTGATTTACGTGGTTTCAGTGTGTTTTTCAGTGTTACGAGTGATTTACGTCAGTGGGCAGTGGATCTTCAGTTTTGTGGGTTTCAGTGTGTTTTTTACAGTTTTTTCAGTGTGATCTTACAGGTTTTCAGTGTGATCTTACAAAGGGGGGGGGGGGGGGTTACGTTTTTATCTTTAGTTGGTACATTTTGGGTCTTACGTGTTACAGGGGTATCTTACAGTGGTTTCGTGTGTCTTATAGGGGTACCTGTGATCTTACGGGGCAGTGGTACAGTGTGATTTTTACAGTGTTTTCAGTGTGGGTCTTAAAAGTTTTACAGTGGATTTTCAGTAAATGGTACAGTTTTTTTATCTTTTCAGTGTCACAGTGGATCTTACGTGTTACGGTGAAACTTACCGTGGTAAAGTGTGGGTTTACAGTGTTACAGTGTGATCTTCCAAATGTTACGTGTGAACTAAAAGTGTTTTCAGTGTGACTTTTTCAGGTTTCAGTGTGATCTTTTCAGTTTTTAAAAGTGTGAAACTTACAGTGTTACAGTGTGATCCTTCAGTGTTAAAAGTGTGTTTTTACAGTCCCGTGGGTTTCATTGTGATCTTACAGTTGGGTTTCAGTGTATTTACAGTTGTTACAGTGTGATCTTACAGTGTTTCAGTGTGATCTTAAGTGGTACAGTGGGGACTTACAGTGTTACAGTGTGGGTCTTACAGTGTTTCAGTGTTTATTTACAGTGGTACAGTGTGATTTTCAGTGTTACAGGGAACTTACTATAAAAAGAAAATGGCTACGTGTAGATATCAGTGACCCTTTTAAATTTAAAACCTTCCACGACCTCTTTTCTGTCCCCCTCATGACCTCTGACCTCTTCTGTGACTCTCACGTTTGGGCTAGAAGGGTGACCCCATCACCGGGGCACCAAGTAAAAAGGTTCCCCCCCCGGAAACCCAATACCAAATCACCAGGTCACCGGGGTCACCAGGATACCAAGTACCAGGAAACAACAAGTCACCAGGTCACCAGGTACCCGGTCACCAGGGCACCAGGATCAACAAATCCCAGGGTCACCGGCACCAGGAATTTACCAAGTCACCAGGCAATTTTACCAAATTTACCAGGGTCACCAGGTCACCAGGACACCAGGTCACCCGGATCACCAGGTCACCCGGATCCCCCATTTAACCCGGTCACCAGGTCACCAGGGTCACCAGGTTTCCCCGGATCAAACCCGGTCACCAGGTTTAAACCCTGTTCCCCCGGATCACCAGGGCACCAGGGTCACCATGGTTTACCAGGCACCAGGATCCCCGGTCCCAGGGGAACAGGATCCCCAGGGTCACCAGTCACCAGGATCACCAGGTCACCCGGAACCCAGGTCACCAGGATTTACCAGGGACCCGGATCACCAAGTAACCCGGTCACCCCGGACACCCAAATCACCAGGGTCACCCGGTCAAAAGGATCACCCAAATCACCTGGGTCAACCCGGTCCCCCAGGATCACCAAGTAAACCCGGAACACCAAAGGGCCCCCAAATCACAAGGATCACCAGGTCAAAAAGGGTTTTACCAGGGCACCAGGATCACCCGGGCACCAATCACCCGGTCGCCAGGATCACCAGGTCTCCGGGTCCCCAGGTCACCAGGATCACCAGGGCACAAGGATCACCAGGTCACCCCGGAAACACCAGGTCCCAAAAAGTTTTCCAGGATCACCAGGGCACCCGGATCACCAGGTCACCAAATTTAAAGGGCACCAGGTTTAAAAAGGATCACCAGGGTCACCCGGTACCCGGGGTCACCAGGTCACCAGGAAACACAGGATCACCCGGTCCCCAGGAAAAAACCCGGTACCCGGATCACCAGGTCCCCCGGATCACCAGGGCACCGGATCACCAGGAATTTAACCCCGGGGGGCCCGGACACCGGGTCACCAGGGTCCCAGGTCACCCGGTCACCGGACACCAAAGGGCACCCGGATCACCAGGTTTACCCGGATCACCAGGTCACCCGGTCCAGGGGTCACCGGTCACCAGGGTCACCAGGTTCCCGGGTCACCAGGTCACCAGGGTCACCAGGTTTACAAGGGGCTGTAAACAACGTACATAATTTCATACCAAATCTAATTTTTTAAATATGCAATAAACCCTCAAATTTTTTGAAGGAGTAAAAAATGTTTTTTTCTAGTGGGATGTGGTACAAACCCAAAACCACGGGTGGGATTTTAAACCCCCGGGTCAGGTTCAAAAAATCCAGACCGTGCGTTAGCCCCAAAGACCGCTTTGCATTTTTGGTCACAGTGGTGCCTATGCTAAACCTTTTATGGTGTAGAAAAATTTTAGTTGGATGAATTTATTGGGCTAGCGGGCTAGGGCAAAACCCACGGGGTGGAGTTTTGAGACTCTCTAACCCCGGGGGTTTAAAAACCCCCCCGTGTTTTGGTTTTTTTTGCAATCGGTTTTCATTACGATTTCGTGAGTTTTGTTTAAAGGGGTGGGGGAAAATTGAGCTAGATTCGTCACGGCCACGCTAGCGGGGGATTCGCTGTAAAAACTTTATTTGTTGGGCCCAGTGGAGGGCCCATTCTAACCTTTTCCCATGGTGTTAAAAAAATAAACCCAGTTGGGGCGAAACTTTTTGTGGGGTAGCTGGTCTAAATTGGCTAACGCACGGGCTGGAGTTTTTAGAAATCCCCCCTACCCCGGGTTCAAAACCCCCCCTGGTTTTGGCCTTTTTTGCAATCGTGTCATTACCCATTTCGTGAGTTCTGATACCCAAATTTCATAGACCAAAAGCTGACACCTATGACATACTACTATGTACAAAGTCACTCGATATCCACAACATTTCAGAGCACCGTCTATACACACACTAAGTTACCCAAATTCACTCCAACTTAGCGACATTTATCTGGAAAGTTGTTGAGGTTACGTATTCCAGAAGTCCTGGAAGCCAGTAATTCTGCGTAGCAAAGGAAATCCTTAGTTATGGCACCAATAACTTGTAATACCTGTGCTGAGTAGCGTCACTTGACTCACCCAGTGATTAATATATGCTTTGATTTTTGATTATACTATGAAGGTATTCTTGCTACAATAAGGGAACACTGTATCAACATTCGGGGCCCCAGATTATTCAACATCTTGCCCTAAGTTAACAGAAACATTGCTGGAACAAGTGTAGAAGTCTTCAAGATATCAGAAACACTGCTGGAACAAGTGTACAAGTCTTCAAGATATCAGAAACACTGCTGGAACAAGTGTACAAATCTTCAAGATATCAGAAACACTGCTGGAACAAGTGTACAAATCTTCAAGATATCAGAAACACTGCTGGAACAAGTGTAGTAGTCTTCAAGATATCAGAAACACTGCTGGAACAAGTGTAGAAGTCTTCAAGATATCAGAAACACTGCTGGAACAAGTGTAGTAGTCTTCAAGATATCAGAAACACTGCTGGAACAAGTGTAGAAGTCTTCAAGATATCAGAAACACTGCTGGAACAAGTGTACAAGTCTTCAAGATATCAGAAACACTGCTGGAACAAGTGTACAAGTCTTCAAGATATCAGAAACACTGCTGGAACAAGTGTACAAATCTTCAAGATATCAGAAACACTGCTGGAACAAGTGTAGTAGTCTTCAAGATATCAGAAACACTGCTGGAACAAGTGTACAAGTCTTCAAGATATCAGAAACACTGCTGGAACAAGTGTACAAGTCTTCAAGATATCAGAAACACTGTTGGAACAAGTGTAGAAGTCTTCAAGATATCAGAAACACTGCTGGAACAAGTGTACAAGTCTTCAAGATATCAGAAACACTGCTGGAACAAGTGTACAAGTCTTCAAGATATCAGAAACACTGCTGGAACAAGTGTACAAGTCTTCAAGATATCAGAAACACTGCTGGAACAAGTGTACAAGTCTTCAAGATATCAGAAACACTGCTGGAACAAGTGTAAAAGTCTTCAAGATATCAGAAACACTGTTGGAACAAGTGTAGAAGTCTTCAAGATATCAGAAACACTGCTGGAACAAGTGTACAAGTCTTCAAGATATCAGAAACACTGCTGGAACAAGTGTAGAAGTCTTCAAGATATCAGAAACACTGCTGGAACAAGTGTACAAGCCTTCAAGTTATCAGAAACACTGCTGGAACAAGTGTACAAGTCTTCAAGATATCAGAAACACTGCTGGAACAAGTGTAGTAGTCTTCAAGATATCAGAAACACTGCTGGAACAAGTGTAGAAGTCTTCAAGATATCAGAAACACTGCTGGAACAAGTGTACAAGTCTTCAAGATATCAGAAACACTGCTGGAACAAGTGTACAAGTCTTCAAGATATCAGAAACACTGTTGGAACAAGTGTAGAAGTCTTCAAGATATCAGAAACACTGCTGGAACAAGTGTACAAGTCTTCAAGATATCAGAAACACTGCTGGAACAAGTGTACAAGTCTTCAAGATATCAGAAACACTGCTGGAACAAGTGTACAAGTCTTCAAGATATCAGAAACACTGCTGGAACAAGTGTACAAGTCTTCAAGATATCAGAAACACTGCTGGAACAAGTGTAAAAGTCTTCAAGATATCAGAAACACTGTTGGAACAAGTGTAGAAGTCTTCAAGATATCAGAAACACTGCTGGAACAAGTGTACAAGTCTTCAAGATATCAGAAACACTGCTGGAACAAGTGTAGAAGTCTTCAAGATATCAGAAACACTGCTGGAACAAGTGTACAAGCCTTCAAGTTATCAGAAACACTGCTGGAACAAGTGTACAAGTCTTCAAGATATCAGAAACACTGCTGGAACAAGTGTACAAGCCTTCAAGATATCAGAAACACTGCTGGAACAAGTGTACAAGTCTTCAAGATATCAGAAACACTGCTGGAACAAGTGTACAAGCATTCAAGATATCAGAAACACTGCTGAAACAAGTGTAGAATTCTTCAAGATATCACAACACTGCTGGAACAAGTGTACAAGTCTTCAAGATATCAGAAACACTGCTGGAACAAGTGTAGAAGTCTTCAAGATAACAGAAACACTGCTGGAACAAGTGTAGAAGTCTTCAAGATATCAGAAACACTGCTGGGACAAGTGAAGAAGTCTTCAAGATATCACAACACTGCTGGAACAAGTGTACAAGCCTTCAAGATATCAGAAACACTGCTGGAACAAGTGTACAAGTCTTCAAGATATCAGAAACACTGCTGGGACAAGTGTACAAGTCTTCAAGATATCAGAAACACTGCTGGAACAAGTGTACAAGTCTTCAAGATATCAGAAACACTGCTGGAACAAGTGTAGAAGTCTTCAAGATAACAGAAACACTGCTGGAACAAGTGTACAAGCCTTCAAGATATCAGAAACACTGCTGGAACAAGTGTAGAAGTCTTCAAGATATCAGAAACACTGCTGGAACAAGTGTAGAAGTCTTCAAGATATCAGAAACACTGCTGGAACAAGTGTAGAAGTCTTCAAGATATCAGAAACACTGCTGGAACAAGTGTACAAGTCTTCAAGATATCAGAAACACTGCTGGAACAAGTGTAGAAGTCTTCAAGATAACAGAAACACTTCTGGAACAAGTGTACAAGTCTTCAAGATATCAGAAACACTGCTGGAACAAGTGTAGAAGTCTTCAAGATATCAGAAACACTGCTGGAACAAGTGTACAAGTCTTCAAGATATTAGAAACACTGCTGGAACAAGTGTACAAGTCTTCAAGATATCAGAAACACTGCTGGAACAAGTGTACAAGTCTTCAAGATATCAGAAACACTGCTGGAACAAGTGTACAAGTCTTCAAGATATCAGAAACACTGCTGGAACAAGTGTAGAAGTCTTCAAGATATCAGAAACACTGCTGGAACAAGTGTAGAAGTCTTCAAGATATCAGAAACACTGCTGGAACAAGTGTACAAGTCTTCAAGATATCAGAAACACTGCTGGAACAAGTGTAGAAGTCTTCAAGATATCAGAAACACTGCTGGAACAAGTGTACAAGTCTTCAAGATATCAGAAACACTGCTGGAACAAGTGTACAAGTCTTCAAGATATCAGAAACACTGCTGGAACAAGTGTACAAGTCTTCAAGATACCAGAAACACTGCTGGAACAAGTGTACAAGTCTTCAAGATATCAGAAACACTGCTGGAACAAGTGTACAAGTCTTCAAGATATCAGAAACACTGCTGGAACAAGTGTAGAAGTCTTCAAGATATCAGAAACACTGCTGGAACAAGTGTACAAGTCTTCAAGATATCAGAAACACTGCTGGAACAAGTGTAGAAGTCTTCAAGATATCAGAAACACTGTTGGAACAAGTGTACAAGTCTTCAAGATATCAGAAACACTGCTGGAACAAGTGTACAAGTCTTCAAGATACCAGAAACACTGCTGGAACAAGTGTAGACGTCTTCAAGATATCAGAAACACTGCTGGAACAAGTGTACAAGTCTTCAAGATATCAGAAACACTGCTGGAACAAGTGTACAAGTCTTCAAGATATCAATATGTTATGGCAGTGCAGGTTTGGGATGAGGCCCTGGAGTACTTTCCAGGTATATATCATCATGCATCTCTCTTTCCTCTGTTTCACTGTGTACATATTTAAGAGTCTAAGGGGTTCCCATTAATTTTAATGATCTCTGTATTTGTTCCAGCGCTGATAATTTTCCTGCCCTCAACACTGAGCAATATTCCAAATGAGGAGCACTACCGATTTGCAGTGTCACTACTGACATTATTTCCCTTATTTTGAAGGTTCGCATTACCCACCCGGTCATCCTCCTGGCTGTCGTGATCTTTGTCTTGTTATGGTCTTTGAAAAAACGGTCAGCTGATTATAATTATTCCCAACTCTTTTACGTGTTCCTTACGTTCTATCTGGTGACCCAGATAGTCACTGTTCCTGTACTGTTCTTGTACTGTTCTTGTACTGTTCCTGTACTGTTCTTGTACTGTTCCTGTACTGTTCTTGTACTGTTCCTGTACTGTTCTTGTACTGTTCCTGTACTGTTCCTGTACTGTTCCTGTACTGTTCTTGTACTGTTCTTGTGCTGTTCTTGTACTGTTCCTGCACTGTTCTTGTACTGTTTCTGTACTGTTCTTGTACTGTTCTTGTCCTGTTCTTGTACTGTTCTTGTACTGTTCCTGTACTGTTCTTGTACTGTTCTTGTACTGTTCTTGTACTGTTCCTGTACTGTTCTTGTACTGTTCTTGTACTGTTCCTGTACTGTTCTTGTACTGTTCCTGTACTGTTCTTGTACTGTTCTTGTACTGCTCCTGTACTGTTCTTGTACTGTTCTTGTACTGTTCTTGTAATGTTCTTGTACTGTTCCTGTACTGTTCCTGTACTGTTCCTGTACTGTTCCTGTACTGTTCTTGTACTCTTCTTGTACTGTTCTTGTACTGTTCCTGTACTGTTCTTGTACTGTTCCTGTTCCTGTACTGTTCCTGTACTGTTCTTGTACTGTTCTTGTACTGTTCTTGTACTGTTCTTGTACTGTTCCTGATGTTACTGTTCCTGTACTGTTCCTGTACTGTTTCTTGTACTGTTCCTGTACTGTTCCTGTACTGTTCCTGTACTGTTCTTGTACTGTTTCCTGTACTGTTCTTGTACTGTTCCTTGTACTGTTCTTGTACTGTTCTGTACTGTTCTTGTCTGTTCTTGTACTGTTCCTGTACTGTTCTTGTACTGTTCTTGTACTGTTCTTTACTGTTCTTACTGTTCTTGTACTGTTCCTGTACTGTTCTTGTACTGTTTCCTGTACTGTTCTTGTACTGTTCTGTACTGTTCCTGTACTGTTCCTGTACTGTTCTTGTACTGTTCTTGTACTGTTCTTGTACTGTTCCTGTACTGTTCTTGTACTGTTCTTGTACTGTTCTTGTACTGTTCTCTGTACTGTTCTTGTCTTTTGTACTGTTCCTGTACTGTTCTTGTACTGTTCTTGTACTGTTCTTGTACTGTCTTACGTTCTGTACTGTTCTTGTACTGTTCCTGTACTGTTCTTGTACTGTTCTTGTACTGTTCCTGTCACTGTTCCTGTACTGTTCTTGTACTGTTCCTGTACTGTTCTTGTACTGTTCTTGTACTGTTCCTGACTGTTCTGTGTCTGTCTGTCTTGTACTGTTCTTGTACTGTTCTTGTACTGTTCCTGTACTGTTCTTGTACTGTTCCTGTACTGTTCTTGTACTGTTCTGTACTGTTCTTGTACTGTTCTTGTACTGTTCGCTGTTGCTGTTCTTGTACTGTTCTTGTACTGTTCTTGTACTGTTCTTGTATCTTCTGTTCGTGTCTGTTCTTGTACTGTTCTTGTACTGTTCTTGTACTGTTCCTGTACTGTTCTTGTACTGTTCCTGTACTGTTCTTGTACTGTTCTTGTACTGTTCCTGTACTGTTCCTGTACTGTTCCTGTACTGTTCTTGTACTGTTCTTGTACTGTTCCTGTACTGTTCTTGTACTGTTTCGTTGTACTGTTCCTGTACTGTTCTTGTACTGTTCCTGTACTGTTCTTGTACTGTTCTTGTACTGTTCCTGTACTGTTCTTGTACTGTTCCTGTACTGTTCTTGTACTGTTCCTGTACTGTTCTTGTACTGTTCCTGTACTGTTCTTGTACTGTTCTTGTACTGTTCTTGTACTGTTCCTGTACTGTTCTTGTACTGTTCCTGTACTGTTCTTGTACTGTTCTTGTACTGTTCCTGTACTGTTCTTGTACTGTTCTTGTACTGTTTTCTTCTGTACTGTTCCTGTACTGTTCTTGTACTGTTCCTGTACTGTTCTTGTACTGTTCTGTACTGTTCTTGTACTGTTTCTTGTACTGTTCCTGTACTGTTCTTGTACTGTTCTTGTACTGTTCTTGTACTGTTCTTGTACTGTTCCTGTACTGTTCTTGTACTGTTCCTGTACTGTTCTTGTACTGTTCTTTGTACTGTTCTTGTACTGTTCCTGTACTGTTCTTTGTCTGTTCTGTACTGTTCTTGTACTGTTCCTGTACTGTTCTTGTACTGTTCTTGTACTGTTCTTGTACTGTTCCTGTACTGTTCTTGTACTGTTCTTGTACTGTTCTTGTACTGTTCTGTACTGTTCTTGTACTGTTCTTGTACTGTTCTTGTACTGTTCGTGTGCTGTTCTTGTACTGTTCTTTTGTACTGTTCTTGTACTGTTCTTGTACTGTTCCTGTACTGTTCCTGTACTGTTCTTGTACTGTTCCTGTACTGTTCTTGTACTGTTCCTGTACTGTTCTTGTACTGTTCCTGTACTGTTCTTGTACTGTTCTTGTACTGTTCTTGTACTGTTCGTGTGCTGTTCTTGTACTGTTCTTGTACTGTTCTTGTACTGTTCTTGTACTGTTCCTGTACTGTTCCTGTACTGTTCTTGTACTGTTCCTGTACTGTTCCTGTACTGTTCTTGTACTGTTCCTGTACTGTTCTTGTACTGTTCCTGTACTGTTCCTGTACTGTTCTTGTACTGTTCTTGTACTGTTCTTGTACTGTTCGTGTGCTGTTCTTGTACTGTTCTTGTACTGTTCTTGTACTGTTTCTGTGTACTGTTCTGTACTGTTCTGTACTGTTCTTGTACTGTTCGTGTGCTGTTCTTGTACTGTTCTTGTACTGTTCTTGTACTGTTCCTGTACTGTTCTTGTACTGTTCGTGTGCTGTTCTTGTACTGTTCTTGTACTGTTCTTGTACTGTTCTTGTACTGTTCCTGTACTGTTCCTGTACTGTTCTTGTACTGTTCGTGTGCTGTTCTTGTACTGTTCTTGTACTGTTCTTGTACTGTTCTTGTACTGTTCCTGTACTGTTCTTGTACTGTTCTTGTACTGTTCCTGCACTGTTCCTGTACTGTTCTTGTACTGTTCTTGTACTGTTCTTGTACTGTTCTTGTACTGTTCTTGTACTGTTCCTGTACTGTTCTTGTACTGTTCTTGTACTGTTCTTGTACTGTTCCTGTACTGTTCCTGTACTGTTCGTGTGCTGTTCTTGTACTGTTCTTGTACTGTTCTTGTACTGTTCCTGTACTGTTCTTGTACTGTTCCTGTACTGTTCTTGTACTGTTCTTGTACTGTTCCTGTACTGTTCTTGTACTGTTCTTGTACTGTTCTTGTACTGTTCTTGTACTGTTCTTGTACTGTTCTTGTACTGTTCCTGTACTGTTCCTGTACTGTTCTTGTACTGTTCTTGTACTGTTCTTGTACTGTTCTTGTACTGTTCTTGTACTGTTCTTGTACTGTTCCTGTACTGTTCTTGTACTGTTCTTGTACTGTTCTTGTACTGTTCCTGTACCGTTCTTGTACAGTTAGTGTTCACAGTTTAATGCACGCACCACAGCCCACCTAATCAGGAAGTCTTGTTAAGCATAATTCTGGAAGGGAGGGTGCTGCAGAGTCGTGGTTCCCTGAGACTTATTAAGTCCTCCATGTGTACTTAGGGGAGAAATTAATGCCGGAAGAGGAGTAGTGTAGATATGATGTTCATTGTGAGTACGTACAGACACACACACACACACACACACACACACACACACACACACACACACACACACACACACACACACACAGATCAAGCCATGGAGTACGTCTCCCACTCAGTAATCTGTGTGCGTGTGAGTAATCTCTGACATGTACACATGACATGTGCACATGACATGTGTACATGACATGTGCACCACTTCTAGGACACTGACATACTGCCTCTCAGATTATTATTATTATTATTATTATTATTATTATTATTATTATTTTAAGAAATTCAGCTTTGTGTGTCATGTTATAGTTGTGTCATGTCATGACTGTCATGTCACAGTTGTGTCATGTCATAGTTGTGTCATGTCATAGTTGTGTCATGTCATGGCTGTGTCATGTCATGACTGTCATGTCATAGTTATGTCATGGCTGTCATGTCATGCCTGTGTCAATGTCTTTCCTGTGTCATGTCATGACTGTCATGTTTTGCATGTATCATGTCTTGCCTGTGTCATTTCTCGCCTGTGTCAGGTGTCGCCTGTGTCATGTCTCGCCTGTGACATGTCTTGCCTGTGTCATGTCTTGTGTGTGTCATGTCTTGCCTGTGTCATGTCTCGCCTGTGCCATGTCTCGCCTGTGTCATGTCTGTGTCATGTCTCGCCTGTGTCATGTCTGTGTCATGTCTCGCCTGTGTTAAGTCTGTCATGTCTCGTCTGTGTCATGTCTGTGGCATGTCTCGTCTGTGTCATGTCTGTGGCATGTCTCGTCTGTGTCATGTCTCGCCTGTATCAAGTCTGTGTCATGTCTCGCCTGTGTCATGTCTGTGTCATGTCTCGCCTATGTCATGTCTGTGTCATGTCTCGCCTGTGTCACGCCTGTGTCATGTCTGTGCCATGTCTCGCCTGTGTCACGTCTGTGTTATGTCTCGCCTGTGTCATGTCTCGCTTGTGTCACGCCTGTGTCATGTCTGTGTCATGTCTCGCCTGTGTCACGTCTGTGTCATGTCTCGCCTGTGTCATGTCTGTGTTATATCTCGCCTGTGTCATGTCTCGCCTGTGTCATGTCTGTGTTATATCTCGCCTGTGTCATGTCTCGCCTGTGTCACGTCTGTGTCATGTCTGTGTCATGTCTCGCCTGTGTCACGTCTGTGTTATGTCTGGCCTGTGTCATGTCTCGCCTGTGTCACGTCTGTGTTATGTCTCGCCTGTGTCACGTCTGTGTCATGTCTCGCCTGTGTCACGTCTGTGTCATGTCTGTGTCATGTCTCGCCTGTGTCACGTCTGTGTTATGTCTGGCCTGTGTCATGTCTCGCCTGTGTCACGTCTGTGTTATGTCTCGCCTGTGTCACGTCTGTGTCATGTCTGTGTCATGTCTCGCCTGTGTCACGTCTGTGTTATGTCTCGCCTGTGTCATGTCTCGCCTGTGTCACGTCTGTGTCATGTCTCGCCTGTGTCACGTCTGTGTTATGTCTCGCCTGTGTCACGTCTGTGTCATGTCTGTGTCATGTCTCGCCTGTGTCACGTCTGTGTTATGTCTCGCCTGTGTCATGTCTCGCCTGTGTCACGTCTGTGTCATGTCTCGCCTGTGTCACGTCTGTGTTATGTCTCGCCTGTGTCACGTCTGTGTCATGTCTCGCCTGTGTCATGTCTGTCATGTTACATCTGCTAAACATGATATTAAAAACAGAGTGGGAACTCCATTAGGAAATCCCCGTGAGTGACGCCCACCAGTCTGCAACATTCTGCAACACTGCCACAACACTCTGCAACACTGCCACAACACTCTGCAACAGTACCACAACAGTCTGCAACACTACCACAACACTGCAACACTGCCACACCAGTCTGCAACACTGCCACAACACTCTGCAACACTGCAACACTGCCACACCAGTCTGCAACACTGCCACAACACTCTGCAACACTGCAACACTGCCACACCAGCCTGCAACACTACCACAACACTCTGCAACACTAACATTCCACAACACTGCCACACCAGTCTGCAACACTTACCACAACACTCTGCAACACTAACATTCCACAACACTGCCACACCAGCCTGCAACACTACCACAACACTCTGCAACACTAACATTCCACAACACTGCCACACCAGCCTGCAACACTACCACAACACTCTGCAACACTAACATTCCACAACACTGCCACACCAGTCTGCAACACTACCACAACACTCTGCAACACTAACATTCCACAACACTGCCACACCAGTCTGCAACACTACCACAACACTCTGCAACACTAACATTCCACAACACTGCCACACCAGCCTGCAACACTACCACAACACTCTGCAACACTAACATTCCACAACACTGCCACACCAGTCTGCAACACTACCACAACACTCTGCAACACTAACATTCCACAACACTGCCACACCAGTCTGCAACACTACCACAACACTCTGCAACACTAACATTCCACAACACTGCCACACCAGTCTGCAACACTACCACAACACTCTGCAACACTAACATTCCACAACACTGCCACACCAGTCTGCAACACTGCCACAACACTCTGCAACACTGCAACACTGCCACACCAGCCTTCAACACTACCACAACACTCTGCAACACTAACATTCCACAACACTGCCACACCAGCCTGCAACACTGTCACAACACTCTGCAACACTAACATTCCACAACACTGCCACACCAGCCTTCAACACTACCACAACACTCTGCAACACTAACATTCCACAACACTGCCACACCAGTCTGCAACACTACCACAACACTCTGCAACACTAACATTCCACAACACTGCCACACCAGTCTGCAACACTACCACAACACTCTGCAACACTAACATTCCACAACACTGCCACACCAGCCTGCAACACTGTCACAACACTCTGCAACACTAACATTCCACAACACTGCCACACCAGCCTGCAACACTGTGACAACACTCTGCAACACTAACATTCCACAACACTGCCACACCAGCCTGCAACACTGTCACAACACTCTGCAACACTAACATTCCACAACACTGCCACACCAGCCTGCAACACTGTCACAACACTCTGCAACACTAACATTCCACAACACTGCCACACCAGCCTGCAACACTGTCACAACACTCTGCAACACTAACATTCCACAACACTGCCACACCAGCCTGCAACACTGTCACAACACTCTGCAACACTAACATTCCACAACACTGCCACACCAGTCTGCAACACTGTCACAACACTCTGCAACACTAACATTCCACAACACTGCCACACCAGCCTGCAACACTGTCACAACACTCTGCAACACTAACATTCCACAACACTGCCACACCAGCCTGCAACACTGTCACAACACTCTGCAACACTAACATTCCACAACACTGCCACACCAGCCTGCAACACTGTCACAACACTCTGCAACACTAACATTCCACAACACTGCCACACCAGCCTGCAACACTGTCACAACACTCTGCAACACTAACATTCCACAACACTGCCACACCAGCCTGCAACACTACCACAACACTCTGCAACACTAACATTCCACAACACTGCCACACCAGTCTGCAACACTACCACAACACTCTGCAACACTAACATTCCACAACACTGCCACACCAGCCTGCAACACTACCACAACACTCTGCAACACTAACATTCCACAACACTGCCTACACCAGTCTGCAACACTGCCAACACACTCTGCAACACTGCAACACTGCCACACCAGCCTGCAACACTACCACAACACTCTGCAACACTAACATTCCACAACACTGCCACACCAGCCTGCAACACTGTCACAACACTCTGCAACACTAACATTCCACAACACTGCCACACCAGTCTGCAACACTACCACAACACTCTGCAACACTAACATTCCACAACACTGCCACACCAGCCTGCAACACTACCACAACACTCTGCAACACTAACATTCCACAACACTGCCACACCAGCCTGCAACACTGTCACAACACTCTGCAACACTAACATTCCACAACACTGCCACACCAGCCTGCAACACTGTCACAACACTCTGCAACACTAACATTCCACAACACTGCCACACCAGCCTGCAACACTACCACAACACTCTGCAACACTAACATTCCACAACACTGCCACACCAGCCTGCAACACTACCACAACACTCTGCAACACTAACATTCCACAACACTGCCACACCAGTCTGCAACACTACCACAACACTCTGCAACATTAACATTCCACAACACTGCCACACCAGCCTGCAACACATGTCACAACACTCTGCACACTAACATTCCACAACACTGCCACACCAGTCTGCAACACTACCACAACACTCTGCAACACTAACATTCCACAACACTGCCACACCAGTCTGCAACACTGTCACAACACTCTGCAACACTAACATTCCACAACACTGCCACACCAGTCTGCAACACTACCACAACACTCTGCAACACTAACATTCCACAACACTGCCACACCAGTCTGCAACACTACCACAACACTCTGCAACACTAACATTCCACAACACTGCCACACCAGTCTGCAACACTACCACAACACTCTGCAACACTAACATTCCACAACACTGCCACACCAGCCTGCAACACTACCACAACACTCTGCAACACTAACATTCCACAACACTGCCACACCAGTCTGCAACACTACCACAACACTCTGCAACACTAACATTCCACAACACTGCCACACCAGCCTGCAACACTGTCCACAACACTCTGCAACACTAACATTCCACAACACTGCCACACCAGTCTGCAACACTACCACAACACTCTGCAACACTAACATTCCACAACACTGCCACACCAGTCTGCAACACTGTCACAACACTCTGCAACACTAACATTCCACAACACTGCCACACCAGCCTGCAACACTGTCACAACACTCTGCAACACTAACATTCCACAACACTGCCACACCAGCCTGCAACACTGTCACAACACTCTGCAACACTAACATTCCACAACACTGCCACACCAGTCTGCAACACTGTCACAACACTCTGCAACACTAACATTCCACAACACTGCCACACCAGTCTGCAACACTACCACAAACACTCTGCAACACTAACATTCCACAACACTGCCACACCAGCCTGCAACACTACCACAACACTCTGCAACACTAACATTCCACAACACTGCCACACCAGCCTGCAACACTACCACAACACTCTGCAACACTAACATTCCACAACACTGCCACACCAGCCTGCAACACTGTCACAACACTCTGCAACACTAACATTCCACAACACTGCCACACCAGCCTGCAACACTGTCACAACACTCTGCAACACTAACATTCCACAACACTGCCACACCAGCCTGCAACACTGTCACAACACTCTGCAACACTAACATTCCACAACACTGCCACACCAGTCTGCAACACTACCACAACACTCTGCAACACTAACATTCCACAACACTGCCACACCAGTCTGCAACACTGTCACAACACTCTGCAACACTAACATTCCACAACACTGCCACACCAGCCTGCAACACTGTCACAACACTCTGCAACACTAACATTCCACAACACTGCCACACCAGCCTGCAACACTACCACAACACTCTGCAACACTAACATTCCACAACACTGCCACACCAGCATGCAACACTGTCACAACACTCTGCAACACTAACATTCCACAACACTGCCACACCAGCATGCAACACTGTCACAACACTCTGCAACACTAACATTCCACAACACTGCCACACCAGTCTGCAACACTGTCACAACACTCTGCAACACTGCCACACCAGTCTGCAACAATGCACATTACGTGGCATGAGAGATATATATACACAGAGATGTGTATATCTCAGTGTATATACACAGAGATGTATATCAGTGTATATACACAGAGATGTGTATATCTCAGTGTATATACACAGAGATGTATATCAGTGTATATACACAGAGATGTATATCAGTGTATATACACAGAGATGTATATCAGTGTATATACACAGAGATGTGTATATCTCAGTGTATATACACAGAGATGTATATCAGTGTATATACACAGAGATGTATCTCAGTGATATACACAGAGATGTGTATATCTCAGTGTATATACACAGAGATGTATATCAGTGTATATACACAGAGATGTATCTCAGTGTATATACACAGAGATGTATATCAGTGTATATACACAGAGATGTGTATATCTCAGTGTATATACACAGAATTTAATTCCCTTTCTTACACATTAAAGTATTTTAAACTGTTGTTCCAGAGGTTTATGCAGGCTTAATGACCCTGCTGCAGTAGATAGGCTTTAAACCCAACTACTCAAGCAACGAGGTCATGTTGCAATGTTGACCTGTATGATGCAGCAACATCTGGGTTCACATTTATCCTTTAAAACAACTTCCCACTCCAGCCACAACTGACACAAGTCATATTATCAACCTGTATCCCCGCAGATTGTTGCAATTGCAAGATATATTTGTGTTGCATGATGTATTCTGGGGTTTTCCTTGCAACAGGGTGGTCGCTGAAGGAAGGAGGGCGTAGATGCGAGGGTATATAAGTGTGGCCATGGCTCTGGTATGTCAGTTTAGTGCTGTTGCTGCTGCGACAATGGTGCTGCTGGTCTTAGCTGCTGCAATTGCAACCCTCACCTCTATCATCACTGCTGATCAACCCTTTTCTGCTGGTAAGTCACTGTTACACTGCTGGTAAGTTGCTGTTACACTGCTGGTAAGTTGCTGTTACACTGCTGGTAAGTTGCTGTTACACTGCTGGTAAGTCGCTGTTACACTGCTGGTCACTGTTACACTGCTGGTAAGTCGCTGTTACACTGCTGGTAAGTCGCTGTTACACTGCTGGTAAGTCGCTGTTACACTGCTGGTAAGTCGCTGTTACACTGCTGGTCACTGTTACACTGCTGGTAAGTCGCTGTTACACTGCTGGTAAGTCGCTGTTACACTGCTGGTCACTGTTACACTGCTGGTAAGTCGCTGTTACACTGCTGGTAAGTCGCTGTTACACTGCTTGTAAGTCGCTGTTACACTGCTGGTAAGTCGCTGTTACACTGCTGGTCACTGTTACACTGCTGGTAAGTCGCTGTTACACTGCTGGTAAGTTGCTGTTACACTGCTGGTAAGTCGCTGTTACACTGCTGGTAAGTCGCTGTTACACTGCTGGTAAGTCGCTGTTACACTGCTGGTAAGTCGCTGTTACACTGCTGGTAAGTCGCTGTTACACTGCTGGTAAGTCGCTGTTACACTGCTGGTAAGTCGCTGTTACACTGCTGGTAAGTCGCTGTTACACTGCTGGTAAGTCGCTGTTACACTGCTGGTAAGTCGCTGTTACACTGCTGGTAAGTCGCTGTTACACTGCTGGTAAGTCGCTGTTACACTGCTGGTAAGTCGCTGTTACACTGCTGGTAAGTCGCTGTTACACTGCAGGTAAGTCGCTGTTACACTGCTGGTAAGTCGCTGTTACACTGCTGGTAAGTCGCTGTTACACTGCTGGTAAGTCGCTGTTACACTGCTGGTAAGTCACTGTTACACTGCTGGTAAGTTGCTGTTACACTGCTGGTAAGTCGCTGTTACACTGCTGGTAAGTCGCTGTTACACTGCTGGTAAGTCGCTGTTACACTGCTGGTAAGTCTGTTACACTGCTGGTAAGTCGCTGTTACACTGCTGGTAAGTCGCTGTTACACTGCTGGTAAGTCGCTGTTACACTGCTGGTAAGTCGCTGTTACACTGCTGGTAAGTCGCTGTTACACTGCTGGTAAGTCGCTGTTACACTCTGGTAAGTCACTGTTACACTGCTGGTAAGTCGCTGTTACACTGCTGGTAAGTCGCTGTTACACTGCTGTAAGTCCGTACACTGTATCGCTGTTACACTGCTGGTAAGTCACTGTTACACTGCTGGTAAGTCACTGTTACACTGCTGGTAAGTCATGTTACACTGCTGGTAAGTCACTGTTACACTGCTGGTAAGTCACTGTTACACTGCTGGTAAGTCACTGTTACACTGCTGGTAAGTCATGTTACACTTCAGGTAAGTCACTGTTACACTGCTGGTAAGTCATGTTACACTTCAGGTAAGTCACTGTTACACTTCAGGTGAGTCACTGTTACACTGCTGGTAAGTCATGTTACACTTCAGGTAAGTCACTGTTACACTTCAGGTGAGTCACTGTTACACTTCAGGTAAGTCACTGTTACACTTCAGGTAAGTCACTGTTACACTTCAGGTGAGTCACTGTTACACTGCTGTGCAGTGTTTTAACACAAATTATCACAAAATATCGTGTGTCAAAACAGTATTTGCAACATTCAGATGTTGCAGGAGTGCGATGTAACCTAAGAAGTAAATCTAAGTGTAAAGGAACCAAGACTCTTCAGCACCATCCTTTCACTCACAGGAGTATTGCCAAGGGGATTCCAACCTGTCTTTATGATGGAACTGGGTGAGTTCACTTTTATTAAGTTCCTGATCAGCCAGGCTGTGGTGCCCATGATGGTATGTTTTCACTTAGTAACAACATACTGGTTGATAAGGTTACAGGGGGCAGTGACCCCTGGTATCAACCAGGTTATAGGGGCAGTGACCCCTGGAATCATCAACCAGGTTATAGGGGACAATGACCCCTGGAATCACCAACCGGGTTATAGGGGGCAGTGACCCCTGGGATCATAAACCAGGTTATAGGGGACAATGACCCCTGGAATCACCAACCGGGTTATAGGGGGCAGTGTCCCCTGGAATCACCAACCAGGTTATAGGGGCAGTGACCCCTGGAATCACCAACCGGGTTATAGGGGGCAGTGACCCCTGGAATCACCAACCAGGTTATAGGGGCAGTGACCCCTGGAATCACCAACCAGGTTATAGGGGCAGTGACCCCTGGGATCATAAACCAGGTTATAGGGGCAGTGACCCCTGGAATCACCAACCAGGTTATAGGGGCAGTGACACCTGGAATCATCAACCAGGTTATAGGGGGCAGTAACCCCTGGAATCATCAACCAGGTTATAGGGGGCAGTAACCCCTGGAATCATCAACCAGGTTATAGGGGGCAGTAACCCCTGGAACCATCAACCAGGTTATAGGGGGCAGTAACCCCTGGAACCATCAACCAGGTTATAGGGGGCAGTAACCCCTGGAACCATCAACCAGGTTATAGGGGGCAATAACCCCTGGAATCATCAACCAGGTTATAGGGGGCAGTAACCCCTGGAATCATCAACCAGGTTATAGGGGGCAGTAACCCCTGGAATCATCAACTAGGAGGCTTGACCAAACACCAAGTTATAGGGGGCAATGACCCCTGGAATTATAATATTTTGACATGATACATGTCATGATACATGCCAAAGAGCCTTAATATTTTCCCAAAAGCTTCAGAAGTGTGTAAATCAGAGATTTCTGAGTGCAGTGGCTTATGTGTCCAGGCCTGGTCACAGACCGGGCCGCGGGGGCGTTGACCCCCGAAACTCTCTCCAGGTAAACTCCAGGTAACACAGTAGAGATCAGTTAGGGAAGACCAATCAGATAACAGGACAAGTGTTGCCTGACATGGGTCTTAGTTATATGACCCAGAGCTGGAGCTTTTGGTCACCTGACCGAGGACTTCCGCTGGCTTACTAGCGGGAGAGATGGAATATCAGATGTTGTTAGATATACTGGGTAGACATGGTAGACTCCTCCAGTCAACTGTAGCCTGTAGACTCCTCCAGTCAACTGTAGCCGGTAGACTCCTCCAGTCAACTGTAGCCTGTAGACTCCTCCAGTCAACTGTAGCCTGTAGACTCCTCCAGTCTACTGTAACATGTAGACTCCTGCAGTCTACTGTAACATGTAGACTCCGGCAGTCTACTGTAACATGTAGACTCTTCCAGTCAACTGTAGCCTGTAGACTCCTGCAGTCTACTGTAACATGTAGACTCTTCCAGTCAACTGTAGCCTGTAGACTCCTGCAGTCTACTGTAACATGTAGACTCCTGCAGTCTACTGTAACATGTAGACTCCTGCAGTCTACTGTAACATGTAGACTCCTGCAGTCTACTGTAACATGTAGACTCCTGCAGTCTACTGTAACATGTAGACTCCTGCAGTCTACTGTAACTGTAGACTCCTGCAGTCACTGTAGCCTGTAGACTCCTGCAGTCTACTGTAACATGTAGACTCCTGCAGTCTACTGTAACATGTAGACTCTTCCAGTCAACTGTAGCCTGTAGACCCTCCAGTCGCGTAGCCTGTAGACTCCTCCAGTCAGCTGTAGCCTGTAGACTCCTCCAGTCAGCTGTAGCCTGTAGACTCCTCCAGTCAGCTGTAGCCTGTAGACTCCTCCAGTCAACTGTAGCCTGTAGACTCCTCCAGTCAACTGTAGCCTGTAGACTCCTCCAGTCAGCTGTAGCCTGTAGACTCCTCCAGTCAACTGTAGCCTGTAGACTCTCCAGTCAGCTGTAGCCTGTAGACTCCTCCAGTCAGCTGTAGCCTGTAGACTCCTCCAGTCAAATGTAGTCTGTAGACTCCTCCAGTCAACTGTAGCCTGTAGACTCCTCCAGTCAACTGTAGCCTGTAGACTCCTCCAGTCAAATGTAGTCTGTAGACTCCTCCAGTCAACTGTAGCCTGTAGACTCCTCCAGTCAACTGTAGCCTGTAGACTCCTCCAGTCAGCTGTAGCCTGTAGACTCCTCCAGTCAACTGTAGCCTGTAGACTCCTCCAGTCAAATGTAGTCTGTAGACTCCTCCAGTCAACTGTAGCCTGTAGACTCCTCCAGTCAACTGTAGCCTGTAGACTCCTCCAGTCAGCTGTAGCCTGTAGACTCCTCCAGTCAACTGTAGCCTGTAGACTCCTCCGTCAAATGTGTCTGTAGACTCCTCCAGTCAACTGTAGCCTGTAGACTCCTCCAGTCAACTGTAGCCTGTAGACTCCTCCAGTCAGCTGTAGCCTGTAGACTCCTCCAGTCAGCTGTAGCCTGTAGACTCCTCCAGTCAGCTGTAGCCTGTGGACTCCTCCAGTCAGCTGTAGCCTGTAGACTCCTCCAGTCAACTGTAGCCTGTAGACTCCTCCAGTCAACTGTAGCCTGT
The DNA here is from genome assembly GCF_026875155.1 of Cherax quadricarinatus. NCBI lineage: Eukaryota > Metazoa > Arthropoda > Malacostraca > Decapoda > Parastacidae > Cherax > Cherax quadricarinatus. Next base: position 3,129,334 of record NC_069493.1, read on the forward strand.
AGACTCCTCCAGTCAACTGTAGCCTGTGGACTCCTCCAGTCACTGTAGCCTGTAGACTCTCCAGTCAGCTGTAGCTGTAGACTCCTGCAGTCTACTGTAACATGTAGACTCCTGCAGTCAACTGTAGCCTGTAGACTCCTCCAGTCAACTGTAGCCTGTGGACTCCTCCAGTCAGCTGTAGCCTGTAGACTCCTCCAGTCAGCTGTAGCCTGTAGACTCCTGCAGTCTACTGTAACATGTAGACTCCTGCAGTCTACTGTAGCCTGTAGACTCCCAGTCAGCTGTAGCCTGTAGACTCCTCCAGTCAACTGTAGCATGTAGACTCCTCCAGTCAGCTGTAGCCTGTAGACTCCTCCATCAGCTGTAGTGTAGACTCCTCAGTCTACTGTAACATGTAGACTCCTGCAGTCTATTGTAGCCTGTAGACTCCCAGTCAACTGTAGCCTGTAGACTCCTCCAGTCAACTGTAGCCTGTAGACTCCTCCAGTCAACTGTAGCCTGTAGATCCTCGGTCAACTGCAGCCTGTAGACTCCTCCAGTCAACTGTAGCTGTAGACTCCAGTCAACTGTAGCCTGTAGACTCTAGTCAACTGTAGCTGTAGACTCCTCCAGTCACTGTAGCCTGTAGACTCATTTCCCGTCAACTGTAGCCTGTATACTCCTCCAGTCAGCTGTAGCCTGTAGACTCCTCCAGTCAGCTGTAGCCTGTAGACTCCTGCAGTCTACTGTAACATGTAGACTCCAGCAGTCTACTGTAACCTGTAGACTCCTCAGTCAACTGTAGACATGTAGACTCCTCAGTCACTGTAGCCTGTAGACTCCTCCAGTCAACTGTAGCCTGTAGACTCCTCCAGTCAACTGTAGCCTGTAGACTCTTCCAGTCAACTGTAGCCTGTAGATCCCAGTCAACTGTAGCCATAGACTACCTCCAGTAACATTGCTTAGACTCCTGCATTCACTAGCCCGTAACTCCCAGTCTGTATGTAACTCCTCCAGTCAACTGTAGCCTGTAGACTCCTCCAGTCAACTGTAGCCTGTAGACTCCTCCAGTCACTGTAGCCTGTAGACTCCTCCAGTCACTGTAGCCTGTAGACTCCTCCAGTCGACTGTAGCCTGTAGACTCCTCCAGTCAACTGTAGCCTGTAGACTCCTCCAGTCAACTGTAGCCTGTAGACTCCTCCAGTCAGCTGTAGCCTGTAGACTCCTCCAGTCAACTGTAGCCTGTAGACTCCTCCAGTCACTGTAGCCTGTAGACTCCTCCAGTCACTGTAGCCTGTAGACTCCTCCAGTCAACTTAGCTGTAGACTCCTCCAGTCAACTGTAGCCTGTAGACTCCTCCAGTCAACTGTAGCCTGTAGACTCCTCCAGTCAAATGTAGTCTGTAGACTCCTCCAGTCAACTGTAGCCTGTAGACTCCTCCAGTCAACTGTAGCCTGTAGACTCCTCCAGTCACTGTAGCCTGTAGACTCCTCCAGTCAACTGTAGCTGTAGACTCCCCAGTCAACTGTAGCCTGTAGACTCCTCCAGTCAACTGTAGCCTGTAGACTCCTCCAGTCAACTGTAGCCTGTAGACTCCTCCAGTCAACTGTAGCCTGTAGACTCCTCCAGTCAACTGTAGCCTGTAGACTCCTCCAGTCAAATGTAGTCTGTAGACTCCTGCAGTCTACTGTAGCCTGTAGACTCCTCCAGTCAACTGTAGCCTGTAGACTCCTCCAGTCAACTGTAGCCTGTAGACTCCTCCAGTCAACTGTAGCCTGTAGACTCCTCCAGTCAACTGTAGCCTGTAGACTCCTCCAGTCAACTGTAGCCTGTAGACTCCTCCAGTCAACTGTAGCCTGTAGACTCCTCCAGTCAACTGTAGCCTGTCTATACTAGACAGTTAATATAGAGTTAATATGTCCAGAAGTAGAGCCACGTATCCTCAGCCTCAACCAATTATTTAATAACATTTGATTGAACACAAATTAATTAGATTTTGTTAAGTTTTGGGTTATCTTGGCGGGTAATTTTCATGTGTACCTGTGTCTAAATAAACTTAATTCTGCCACTTGGAAGACTCGGTTAATATTCTGGAAAAATATTTACAGATTTCTTTGACTCTTTGAGAAGAGCTGTGATCAGTATTTATCAATATTGAGAATATATTTTTTTGAATAAGTGTATAATAATAACCTACATGGTGACAAAAACACAGGAGGCTGATTGATCTGTTTCAACTCTTTTCCTGGGGTCCTCATCAGCTGAAGAGGACCCCACAAGGAGGCAGATCAATCAACCTGATGTTTCTGTCTCCCTGTGGGTTATTGCTCAGCATATTTTTGTATCAGGCAACATCGTCAAAGAGAGCATCTGTAAAATACTGAATGACCTTACAACACTCAAGATAGCATGCAATGTATGACCAGAGGCACTCATTGTCCTTCAGCTCCCACACTCTTGTGACCTTCATCTCACCAGTCAATTGTATGCTTCACTGAATACAACTGGTCACACTGCCTCACACCAACAACTGCCTCTATCATCGCTCGTTCAACACTGCAACACAACAGCAGCAGCAACTGGCCCTTCCAACACAGTATGACACTACAATACATCACTACAGTCCAGTATGACACTACAATACATCACTACAGTCCAGTATGACACTACAATACATCACTACAGTCCAGTATGACACTACAATACATCACTACAGTCCAGTATGACACTACAATACATCACTACAGTCCAGTATGACACTACAACACATCACTGCAGTCCAGTATGACACTACAATACATCACTACAGTCCAGTATGACACTACAATACATCACTACAGTCCAGTATGACACTACAATACATCACTACAGTCCAGTATGACACTACAATACATCACTACAGTCCAGTATGACACTACAATACATCACTACAGTCCAGTATGACACTACAATACATCACTACAGTCCAGTATGACACTACAACACATCACTGCAGTCCAGTATGACACTACAATACATCACTACATAGACCAGTATGACACTACAATACATCACTACAGTCCAGTATGACACTACAATACATCACTACAGTCCAGTATGACACTACAACACATCACTACAGTCCAGTATGACACTACAATACATCACTACAGTCCAGTATGACACTACAACACATCACTACAGTCCAGTATGACACTACAATACATCACTACAGTCCAGTATGACACTACAACACATCACTACAGTCCAGTATGACACTACAATACATCACTACAGTCCAGTATCACACTACAATACATCACTACAGTCCAGTATGACACTACAATACATCACTACAGTCCAGTATGACACTACAACACATCACTACAGTCCAGTATGACACTACAATACATCACTACAGTCCAGTATGACACTACAATACATCACTGCAGTCCAGTATGACACTACAATACATCACTACAGTCCAGTTATGACACTACAATACATCACTACAGTCCAGTATGACACTACAATACATCACTACAGTCCAGTATCACACTACAATACATCACTACAGTCCAGTATGACACTACAATACATCACTACAGTCCAGTATGACACTACAACACATCACTACAGTCCAGTATGACACTACAATACATCACTACAGTCCAGTATGACACTACAATACATCACTGCAGTCCAGTATGACACTACAATACATCACTACAGTCCAGTATGACACTACAATACATCACTACAGTCCAGTATGACACTACAACACATCACTACAGTCCAGTATGACACTACAATACATCACTACAGTCCAGTATCACACTACAATACATCACTACAGTCCAGTATGACACTACAATACATCACTACAGTCCAGTATGACACTACAACACATCACTACAGTCCAGTATGACACTACAATACATCACTACAGTCCAGTATGACACTACAATACATCACTACAGTCCAGTATGACACTACAATACATCACTACAGTCCAGTATGACACTACAATACATCACTACAGTCCAGTATGACACTACAATACATCACTACAGTCCAGTATGACACTACAATACATCACTACAGTCCAGTATGACACTACAATACATCACTACAGTCCAGTATGACACTACAATACATCACTACAGTCCAGTATGACACTACAACACATCACTGCAGTCCAGTATGACACTACAATACATCACTACAGTCCAGTATGACACTACAATACATCACTACAGTCCAGTATGACACTACAATACATCACTACAGTCCAGTATGACACTACAATACATCACTACAGTCCAGTATGACACTACAATACATCACTACAGTCCAGTATGACACTACAACACATCACTGCAGTCCAGTATGACACTACAATACATCACTGCAGTCCAGTATGACACTACAATACATCACTACAGTCCAGTATGACACTACAATACATCACTACAGTCCAGTATGACACTACAATACATCACTACAGTCCAGTATCACACTACAATACATCACTACAGTCCAGTATGACACTACAATACATCACTGCAGTCCAGTATGACACTACAATACATCACTACAGTCCAGTATGACACTACAACACATCACTACAGTCCAGTATGACACTACAATACATCACTACAGTCCAGTATGACACTACAATACATCACTACAGTCCAGTATGACACTACAATACATCACTACAGTCCAGTATGACACTACAATACATCACTACAGTCCAGTATCACACTACAATACATCACTACAGTCCAGTATGACACTACAATACATCACTACAGTCCAGTATGATACTACAATACATCACTACAGTCCAGTATGACACTACAATACATCACTACAGTCCAGTATGACACTACAATACATCACTACAGTCCAGTATGACACTACAATACATCACTACAGTCCAGTATGACACTACAATACATCACTACAGTCCAGTATGACACTACAATACATCACTACAGTCCAGTATGACACTACAACACATCACTACAGTCCAGTATGACACTACAACACATCACTACAGTCTAATATGACACTACAACACATCACTCCAGTCCAGTATGACACTACAACACATCACTACAGTCCAGTATGACACTACAACACATCACTACAGTCTAATATGACACTACAACACATCACTACAGTCCAGTATGACACTACAACACATCACTACAGTCTAATATGACACTACAACACATCACTACAGTCCAGTATGACACTACAATACATCACTACAGTCCAATATGACATTACAATACATCACTACAGTCCAATATGACACTACAATACATCACTACAGTCCAATATGACACTACAATACATCGCTACAGTCTAATATGACACTACAATACATCACTACAGTCCAGTATGACACTACAATACATCACTACAGTCCAATATGACACTACAATACATCACTACAGTCCAATATGACACTACAATACATCACTACAGTCCAGTATGACACTACAATACATCACTACAGTCCAGTATGACACTACAATACATCACTACAGTCCAGTATGACACTACAATACATCACTACAGTCCAGTATGACACTACAATACATCACTACAGTCCGATATGATACTACAACACATCACTACAGTCCAGTATGACACTACAATACATCACTCCAGTCCAATATGACACTACAATACATCACTACAGTCCAGTATGACACTACAATACATCACTACAGTCCAGTATGACACTACAACACATCACTCCTGTCCAGTATGACACAACAATACATCACTACAGTCCAGTATGACACTACAACACATCACTACAGTCCAGTATGACACTACAATACATCGCTACAGTCCACTATGACACAACAATACATCGCTACAGTCCAGTATGACACTACAACACATCACTACAGTCCAATATGACACTACAACACATCACTACAGTCCAATATGACACTACAACACATCACTACAGTCCAATATGACACTACAACACATCACTACAGTCCAGTATGACACAACAATACATCACTACAGTCCAGTATGACACTACAACACATCACTACAGTCCAGTATGACACAACAATACATCGCTACAGTCCAGTATGACACTACAACACATCACTACAGTCCAATATGACACTACAACACATCACTACAGTCCAATATGACACTACAAACACATCACTACAGTCCAATATGACACTACAACACATCACTACAGTCCAATATGACACTACAATACATCACTACAGTCCAATATGACACAACAATACATCACTACAGTCCAATATGACACTACAACACATCACTACAGTCCAATATGACACTACAACACATCACTACAGTCCAATATGACACTACAATACATCACTACAGTCCAATATGACACAACAATACATCACTACAGTCCAATATGACACTACAACACATCACTCCAGTCCAATATGACACTACAACACATCACTACAGTCCAATATGACACTACAATACATTGCTACAGTCTAATATGACACTACAATACATCACTACAGTCCAGTATGACACTACAACACATCACTACAGTCCAGTATGACACTACAACACATCACTACAGTCCAATATGACACTACAACACATCACTACAGTCCAGTATGACACTACAACACATCACTTACAGTCCAATATGACACTACAACACATCACTACAGTCCAGTATGACACTACAACACATCACTACAGTCCAATATGACACTACAACACATCACTACAGTCCAGTATGACACTACAACACATCACTACAGTCTAATATGACACTACAATACATCACTACAGTCCAATATGACACTACAGCAGTCTCCTGGGTGTAAGATGACTCACTACAACACACAGTCATGCTACACTACCTCACACTCTGCTCTCACTATTCACAGTCATCAGTAATCATCAACCATGCTACTCATTCTTCCTCATCTCCCTCAACCTTAATTTATCCCCTCACAGCTGCCACCATCATCATTCTCACCCTTCATACACACATTCACTATCAACACACAAGGTACAGGCATCAAGATATGTACATTTCGGTGTATATATGTACACTGAGTTTAATCCTTTTTTTAAAGGTTAAAGAATTCTTGATGATAGTTGACCTTTAAGTTTGACCAAAATGTTCTGTATACAAAGGGGTTTTTGGCATGTATACCCAACTGTTATATTTCTCTGTACAACCATGTACACCTACCATCCAACTTACGACTTACTCGACATACGACGACTCGACTTATGACCGTGTTTTTTATGCCAAATTTCTGGGAAATAAGCAAGTATTTGTGTTGTACACAGTGTTTATCCTAAACCTTACAGTATAAATACAGTACTAACAACAAAAAGTAAAGTAAAACATGAAATACCAAAATAAAACAATAAAATAAAGTCATTACAAAAATGTTATGTTGATATTCAGTAGTAAAGTTCGACTTATGTCCATTTCGACTTACGACCGGTTTCTCGGAACTGAACTTGGTCGTAAGTCGGATGGTAGGTGTAATTTTTCAAAATAAACTTCTTAATCTTAAGCTGCCAACAAAATGCATTCTATAAGCTTTTAAACCTATAAAATTAAATAATTTCTGGGACCATTTACCACCAACTAACACTGACCATTGTAACTATCCTCCAGCAGTCATTAGTAAGTTAATTAGGGACAGGTACACATAAGATAAGGTAGTAGGTTGGTAGACAGCAACCGCCCAGGGACGTACTACCATACTGCCAAGTGAGTGTAAAACGGAAGTGATATAAAAAGGATATAAAAACATATAAAAGGAGATATAAAGGTATAAAAAAGACCTGGAAGACGCTCTCAGATTCTGGGCTGCCACAAAGTGAAAAAACTAAGGATATTGTCCTAACTAAACTGAACGAATCACAACTATGCAGTTAACAAGAAGAGTGATTTTTTCTCAACCATAGGATCAAATCCCGCCAGTAAAATCCCAGGTACTAATGTCCGAGCAAGTTATTACTAAGATGGGAATTTCTCAACTTCCTTCTATCTTGCACTAACCGAGCCCACAGAAGTCACCACGATTATTAAGTTGCTTAAAATTAAATCAGGAAATCTGGCTCAAGTCACACCATTATTGTACAAGCGAGTGGCTCATGTTATTACACTTGCTATTTCATTACTCTTTAACAAATCACTAGAAACCAGCGCTTTCCCAACACTACTCATGATAGCCAGGATCACATCAATACGCAAAGGTGGTTACCCCACAGATGTGAAAACTACAGGCCAATAAACTTACAGTTGCTATCCAAAATCTTCGAGAAACTCATGCACAGGAGACTATATTCATTTATAACAGCGCAAAGCATCCTCAACCCCTGCCAATTTGGCTTCAGTAAAATCAAAAGTACAAACGATGCAATTATAAAAATCCTAGACCTGCTTTACACAGTACTTGAAAAAAATGAATATCCATTAGGACTCTTCATTAACCTAAGGAAAGCTTTTGATACAATAGACCACGGCATCCTACTCCACAAACTTGATCATTATAGTATAAGAGGCCATGCACTTACATATTTCAAATCCTACCTTACTATTAAAGACACAACCTCATCAATAAGACCACTGGACACTGGAGTGCCACAGGGAAGTGTCCTTGGTCCCCTGCTCTTCCTCTTATATACATTAATGATCTTCCTAATGTATCACAACACCTTAAACCTTTGCTGACGACACGACTTATGTCATCTCCCACCCTAATCTTGCCTCACTTAACACTATTGTTAACAAAGAGCTTGTAAAAATATCGACCTAGATGACTGCTAATAAACTTACACTGTATTGACAAAACCTTATACAGTGGACCCCCGCATAACGATCACCTCCAAATGCGACCAATTATGTAAGTGTATTTATGTAAGTGCGTTTGTACATGTATGTTTGGGGGTCTGAAATGGACTAATCTACTTCACAATATTCCTTATGGGAAAAAATTCGGTCAGTACTGGCACCTGAACATACTACTGGAATGAAAAAAGTTCGTTAACCGGGGGTCTGTACATTATGTACGGGAACAGAACAGGTGTTGCCCAGCTGAACATTATGACTGACAACACTCTTATTGCTAAACATAATGAGGGCAAATTCCTGAGTCTTCACCTTGACAGCAACTTGAAATTCAACACCCATATCCAACACATAGCAAAAAAGGTATCCAAAACTGTTGGGATCCTCTCAAAGATACATTACTACGTACCACAATCAGCACTACTCACACTATACTATTCACTCGTCTTTTCCTACCTCACATATGCCATTTGTGCCTGGGGATCAACAGCAGCATTTTACTTACTTACATGATTCATTACCTTTGTAACTTGTGAGTTTATTACCTTTGTACCTTGTTCATCTATCAAAACTTTGGGGCCCAGTCCCTGGACCCATTATGTACCTCTGTAATGTTTTGACTACCGCCCACAGGATGGGTATGAGGTGCATAATAAACATATTAAACTAACCTAACTCCAATACTAGAGAACCCTCCCCCCCACACCTCGAAGACCTAAACTTGCACAATGTACAAAACATTCACAAATACTACTGTACAACCTACATTTACCGAACCATAAAATCTAATTTTAACCCTGAACTAAAACACTTTCTTGATAGTTGCAACAGGACCCATAGACGCAACACCAGACACAAAAATGTCCATGACATTCCTCGTGTCTGGCTAAATATCTTCAAAAATTCGATGTACATAAAAGGGCCTAAAATTTGGAACTCCCGCCTGAAAACTCTAGAACCACAGACTCGACCACCATTTTCAAAACTGCTGCTAAAAAACATCTTATCCCCCTAACACATCCCACCGTCAACTAATAATGTGAAAAATCATCTTTTTTCTTTTCGTATCGTGAACACATCCAAAACAAAATAAACTTACTCTCGTTATCTGTAATTCCCCCCTAATCAACATTTACACTCATCCAAATGTCTGTAAATATAAAAAATTATCAACAATGGTTATAAATGACCATAATTTTTAAAGGGGTGGACCTTAAAGCCAGCGGAAGGCCTCGGTCAGATGACCAAAAGCTCCAAAGGCGGGTCATCATCTGACTAAGACCCGCGTCAGGAAACATTTGTCCTGTTTCCTGACGAACCTTACCTAACCTAACCTGTAAATATAAAACGCAAAATATATAATAGCTATTGCCTAATAAATCTTAAGTTTGCCTGAGGTACTCCAATATAAGAGCTTTAATAGACACTGTGTATCATACCAAGACAAAACCATTCCCGTCACTAAATTTACAAATTGTAATAGTTATATCTTTTGTACTACCTCACTATTACAAATCAAATTAAGCACTGTGGTTACCTAACTGTCGTATCAGTATGCTCCGTAACCTGTGTCAATATAGAGTAAGAATTAGGATTGATCTGCCCAAAATGCCTAGGCCTGCTAGTGGCCTTTTTTGTAATTAAAATTTTACAATATTTAAACAATACATTATAAGATTTACAAGGAAATAAACATTTTAATTTTAATTTTCAATATAATTTTAATTTAATTTTCCATGATGGTAGGATTGCTAGTGTCTTTTTTCTGTCTCATGAACATGCAAGATTTCAGGTACGTCTTGCTACTTCTACTTACACTTAGGTCACACTACACATACATGTACAAGCATATATATATACACCCCTCTGGGTTTTCTTTTACTTTCTTTCTAGTTAGATAACATAAGATTTCGTTGGGATTTTTAACCCCGGAGGGTTAGCCACCCAGGATAACCCAAGAAAGTTAGTGCGTCATCGAGGACTGTCTAACTTATTTTCATTGTGGTCCTTAATCTTGTCCCCCAGGATGCGACCCACACCAGTCGACTAACACCCAGGTACCTATTTGCTGCTAGGTGAACAGGACAACAGGTGTAAGGAAACGTGTCGAAATGTTCCCACCCGCTGGGAATCGAACCCGGGCCCTCCGTGTGTGAAGCGGGAGCTTTAGCCACCAGGCTTATTTCCTGGTTTATTTCCTCTTATCTCCATGGGGAAGTGGAGCAGAATTCTTCCTCCGTAAGCCATGCGTGTTTTACGACACGACTAAAATGCCGGGAGCAAGGGGCTGGTAACCCCCTTCTCCTGTATACCCTATTAAAATTAAAAAGAGAAACTTTTTTTCTTTTTGGGCCGCCCCGCCTCGGTGGGATGTGGCCGGTTTGTTGAAAGAAGAAGAAACGTACGCATAAGTACGTAGAGTTATCATACATGGTGTAAATTAATCACCAGGATAATGTCCCCAAAAAGGTCAGACAAAGTGACTTATCTCCCTTTTGTGGTACTCGAATTATTTTTAATGTGCGGTCCTTGACTTATTTTCATTGTGATCCTTGACCTATTTCCATTTTGGAGAACTTTTTCTCAGTCATATATCATTATGGAGACACAACACTTTGTCAGTGACCTCCTGACACAGTACTGTCAGTCACCTCCTGACACAGTACTGTCAGTCACCTCCTGACACAGTACTGTCAGTCACCTCTTGACACAGTACTGTCAGTCACCTCCTGACACAGTACTGTCAGTCACCTCCTGACACAGTACTGTCAGTCACCTCCTGACACAGTACTGTCAGTCACCTCTTGACACAGTACTGTCAGTCACCTTCTGACACAGTACTGTCAGTCACCTCCTGACACAGTACTGTCAGTCACCTTTTGACACAGTACTGTCAGTCACCTTCTGACACAGTACTGTCAGTTGCCTCCTGACACAGTACTGTCAGTTACCTCCTGACACAGTACTGTCAGTCACCTGCTGACACACTACTGTCAGTCACCTCCTGACAGTACTGTCAGTCACCTCCTGACACAGTACTGTCTGTCACCTCCTGACACAGTACTGTCTGTCACCTCCTGACACAGTACTGTCAGTCACCTCCTGACACAGTACTGTCAGTCACCTCTTGACACAGTACTGTCAGTCACCTCCTGACACAGTACTGTCAGTCACCTCCTGACACAGTACTGTCAGTCACCTCCTGACACAGTACTGTCAGTCACCTCTTGACACAGTACTGTCAGTCACCTTCTGACACAGTACTGTCAGTCACCTCCTGACACAGTACTGTCAGTCACCTTTTGACACAGTACTGTCAGTCACCTTCTGACACAGTACTGTCAGTTGCCTCCTGACACAGTACTGTCAGTTACCTCCTGACACAGTACTGTCAGTCACCTGCTGACACACTACTGTCAGTCACCTCCTGACAGTACTGTCAGTCACCTCCTGACACAGTACTGTCTGTCACCTCCTGACACAGTACTGTCTGTCACCTCCTGACACAGTACTGTCAGTCACCTGACACAGTACTGTCAGTCACCTCCTGACACAGTACTGTCAGTCACCTGACACAGTACTGTCAGTCACCTGACACAGTACTGTCAGTCACCTGACACAGTACTGTCAGTCACCTGACACAGTACTGTCAGTCACCTGACACAGTACTGTCAGTCACCTGACACAGTACTGTCAGTCACCTGACACAGTACTGTCAGTCACCTGACACAGTACTGTCAGTCACCTGACACAGTACTGTCAGTCACCTGACACAGTACTGTCAGTCACCTGACACAGTACTGTCAGTAACCTCCTGACACAGTACTGTCAGTCACCTGACACAGTACTGTCAGTCACCTCCTGACACAGTACTGTCAGTCACCTCCTGACACAGTACTGTCAGTCACCTCCTGACACAGTACTGTCAGTCACCTCCTGACACAGTACTGTCAGTCACCTGACACAGTACTGTCAGTCACCTGACACAGTACTGTCAGTCACCTGACACAGTACTGTCAGTCACCTGACACAGTACTGTCAGTCACCTCCTGACACAGCACTATAACACCACAGGTTTAAGAGTCTTTCACATCACCAATATGGTCAGCGATACATTTTTCAACTGCAGAATTCTTCATGTTGGTATTACCTGGAGTATACCTGGAGAGGGTTTTGGGGGTCAATGCCCCCATGGCCGGGTCCATGACCAGGCCTCATGGTGGATCAGGGCCTGATCAACCAGGTTGTTACTGTTGGCCGCACGCAACCAAGCGTACAAACCACAGCCCGGCTGGTCAGGTACTGACTTGACATGCCTGTCCAATGCCTTCTTGAAGACAGCCAGGGATCTTGAAGACAGCCAGGGATCTTGAAGACAGCCAGGGGTCTTGAAGACAGCCAGGGGTCTTGAAGACAGCCAGGGGTCTTGAAGACAGCCAGGGGTCTTGAAGACAACCAGGGGTCTTGAAGACAGCCAGGGGTCTTGAAGACAGCCAGGGGTCTTGAAGACAACCAGGGGTCTTGAAGACAGCCAGGGTCTTGAAGACAGCCAGGGGTCTTGAAGACAACCAGGGGTCTTGAAGACAGCCAGGGATCTTGAAGACAACCAGGGATCTTGAAGACAGCCAGGGGTCTTGAAGACAGCCAGGGATCTTGAAGACAACCAGGGATCTTGAAGACAGCCAGGGGTCTTGAAGACAACCAGGGGTCTTGAAGACATCCAGGGGTCTTGAAGACAGCCAGGGATCTTGAAGACAACCAGGGATCTTGAAGACAGCCAGGGGTCTTGAAGACAGCCAGGGATCTTGAAGACAACCAGGGATCTTGAAGACAGCCAGGGGTCTTGAAGACAACCAGGGGTCTTGAAGACAACCAGGGGTCTTGAAGACAACCAGGGGTCTTGAAGACAGCCAGGGGTCTTGAAGACAGCCAGGGATCTTGAAGACAACCAGGGGTCTTGAAGAAAACCAGGGGTCTTGAAGACAACCAGGGGTCCTGAAGACAACCAGGGGTCTTGAAGACATCCAGGGGTCTTGAAGACAACCAGGAGTCTTGAAGACAACCAGGTGTCTTGAAGACAACCATGGGTCTTGAAGACAACCAGGGGTCTTGAAGACAACCAGGGGTCTTGAAGACAACCAGGAGTCTTGAAGACAACCAGGGGTCTTGAAGACAACCATGGGTCTTGAAGACAACCAGGGGTCTTGAAGACAACCAGGGGTCTTGAAGACAACCAGGGGTCTTGAAGACAACCAGGGGTCTTGAAAACAACCAGGAGTCTTGAAGCCAACCAGGAGTCTTGAAGACAACCAGGGGTCTTGAAGACAACCAGGGGTCTTGAAGACAACCAGGGGTCTTGAAGACAGCCAGGGGTCTTGAAGACAACCAAGGGTCTTGAAGACAGCCAGGGGTCTTGAAGACAGCCAGGGGTCTTGAAGACAGCCAGGGGTCTTGAAGACAACCAGGAGTCTTGAAGACAACCAGGGGTCTTGAAGACAACCAGGAGTCTTGAAGACAACCGGGGTCTGAAGACAACCAGAGTCTTGAAGACAACCAGGGGTCTTGAAGACAACCAGGGGTCTTGAAGACAACCAGGGTCTTGAAGACAACCAGGGCTCTTGAAGACAACCAGGGGTCTTGAAGACAACCAGGGTCTTGAAGACAACCAGGAGTCTTGAAGCCAACCAGGGGTCTTGAAGACAACCAGGGGTCTTGAAGACAACCAGGGGTCTTGAAGACAACCAGGGGTCTTGAAGACAGCCAGGGGTCTTGAAGACAACCAGGGGTCTTGAAGACAACCAGGGATCTTGAAGACAACCAGGGGTCTTGAAGACAACCAGGGGTCTTGAAGACAACCAGGGGTCTTGAAGACAACCAGGGGTCTTGAAGACAGCCAGGGGTCTTGAAGACAGCCAGGGGTCTTGAAGACAACCAGGGATCTTGAAGACAACCAAGGGTCTTGAAGACAGCCAGGGGTCTTGAAGACAGCCAGGGGTCTTGAAGACAGCCAGGGGTCTTGAAGACAGCCAGGGATCTTGAAGACAACCAAGGGTCTTGAAGACAGCCAGGGGTCTTGAAGACAACCAGGGGTCTTGAAGACAACCAGGGGTCTTGAAGACAACCAGGGGTCTTGAAGACAACCAGGGGTCTTGAAGACAACCAGGGGTCTTGAAGACAACCAGGGATCTTGAAGACAACCAGGGGTCTTGAAGACAACCAGGGGTCTTGAAGACAACCAGGGGTCTTGAAGACAACCAGGGGTCTTGAAGACAACCAGGGGTCTTGAAGACAGCCAGGGGTCTTGAAGACAGCCAGGGGTCTTGAAGACAACCAGGGATCTTGAAGACAACCAAGGGTCTTGAAGACAGCCAGGGGTCTTGAAGACAGCCAGGGGTCTTGAAGACAGCCAGGGGTTCTGAGACAGCCAGGGATCTTGAAGACAACCAAGGGTCTTGAAGACAGCCAGGGGTCTTGAAGACAACCAGGGGTCTTGAAGACAGCCAGGGATCTTGAAGACAACCAAGGGTCTTGAAGACAACCAGGGGTCTTGAAGACAGCCAGGGGTCTTGAAGACAGCCAGGGGTCTTGAAGACAGCCAGGGATCTTGAAGACAGCCAGGGGTCTTGAAGACAACCAGGGATCTTGAAGACAGCCAGGGGTCTTGAAGACAGTCAGGGGTCTTGAAGACAGCCAGGGGTCTTGAAGACAGTCAGGGGTCTTGAAGACAGCCAGGGGTCTTGAAGACAGTCATTGGTCTTGAAGACAGCCAGGGATCTTGAAGACAGCCAGGGGTCTTGAAGATAACCAGGGGTCTTGAAGACAGCCAGGGGTATTGAAGACAGCCAGGGGTCTTGAAGACAGCCAGGGATCTTGAAGACAGCCAGGGGTCTTGAAGATAACCAGGGGTCTTGAAGACAGCCAGGGGTCTTGAAGACAGCCAGGGGTCTTGAAGACAGCCAGGGATCTTGAAGACAGCCAGGGGTCTTGAAGATAACCAGAGGTCTTGAAGACAACCAGGGGTCTTGAAGACAGCCAGGGATCTTGAAGATAACCAGGGGTCTTGAAGACAGCCAGGGGTCTTGAAGACAACCAGGGGTCTTGAAGACAGCCAGGGGTCTTGAAGATAACCAGGGGTCTTGAAGACAGCCAGGGGTCTTGAAGACAACCAGGGGTCTTGAAGACAACCAGGGGTCTTGAAGACAGCCAGGGGTCTTGAAGATAACCAGGGGTCTTGAAGACAGCCAGGGGTCTTGAAGACAACCAGGGGTCTTGAAGACAACCAGGGGTCTTGAAGACAGCCAGGGGTCTTGAAGACAGCCAGGAGTCTACTGGTAATCCGCCTTGTGTATCCTGGGAGGCAGTTCCTGGTGTTTTCTCGAACATGTTCATCAAAATTTATTATTTCTGAAATTTCAGTATTGATTCAATTTCTTTTCCCTCCCACAGGCAGTGCCTGCTTCAGAAAATGTGTAGCTGGAGACGTACGTACCTGCCATTTCCACTTCGATGTCCATAGCTATCAGACCATGTCCAGGTGAGAACTCCACTTGTCAGTTTTGACATAATAAAAATATAATAGAGGTGGGTTCTACTTTACGGTGCCTTCACTTTACGGGATTTAACTCTACAGTGCTTCTCTTCACAACACCTTCACTTTACGGGATTTAACTCTACAGTACTTCGCTTCACAACACCTTCACTTTACAGGATTTCAATAATGCAGCAGTTTTGAATTCTACCCATACTTCATTTATTTAGATTTTCTACAATAAATATATTCACCAATCACTATAAGCTAAGGACAAAAATATTTTAAGGTGAGTAATGTGTGTACTGTACAGTATATGCATTTTTTAAGCCTAGATCTATTGCTCACTTAATATATGATAGCGTAAAAAAAACTGTACCATGAGCAGTACATGGCCAGTTCTTGGTGGACGAGCTGTGATAGAGATCTCTCTTGTCTCAGGTAGGATGTTATTACAGAGCGCAGATTATCTGCGTGTCCTCCTCTGTAATAACATCTTCATCTGTATACTGATATTAATACTGTACCATGAGCAGGGATAGAATCAGAGATCAGAGTCATAAAACTCCAGACCGACAAGCTGGCCCAGCGGCTAGCGTGTCGGTGTGGACTTGTATGACTCTCTGATCGCGGGTTCTATCCCCGCCCATGGTATGGTTTGTTTGCAATCGTGTCATTACGATTCCGTGAGTCAGATACGTTAGTGTAAATATGTTATTAGGATTTTTATGCATTTGAAGGTAAATTGAGTACAGCATACATATACATAAAATTAAGTACAGTATACATGTAAAATCAAGTACAGTAATTATTATTATTATAATCAAATAAAGGTATATACTAGAGAAAATGGTGCCCATAACCATGGGTTTCAACGTGCACTCCAGTATCAACCATTTCTGTATAAATATTGCATCACATTGAAATATACACAATTGTATTAGTACTCATGATCACAAATTGAAAAATGGTGTACACTACCTACTTTACAATTGTAAGAAACACTTATAATACGCATTTAGTTATCATATATACTGTATGTATAGAATTCTTCCTTCGTAAGTCATGAGTGTTGTAAGAGGCGTCTAAAATGATGGAGGAAAGAGGCTAGTGATCCCCTTCTCCTGTTATTATTTTTTTGTTATTAATACATCAGGGTTTCCCACCAAGGTAGGGTGGCCTGAAAAAGAAAAACTTTCATCTTTCACTCCATCACTGTCTTGCCAGAGGTACACTCACACTACAGTTATAAAATTGCAGTATTAATACCCCTCCTTCAGAGGGGTATTAATGTTGTATAAATTACTAAGTGCCCAGAGTAAGGGGGCTAGTACTCCCTTCTCCTGTATGAATTACTAAATGTACAAAAAAGCTTTTATTTTCTTTATAGGTCATCCTGCCTCGGTGGGATACGGGCGGTGCATTGAAAAAAATATATATATGTACTGTATATCAGTGTATGCATTGCTATGATTACTTATAAATTTACGGCCAAATTGATATGTTTGTTTTCCCAGGGCATGTTATAACTGCCCTAAAGTCAAGACTGACTGTGATCGACCAGAGTGCATCCCAGGTGATGGCATCAAGCGTCGTATCCTGGTGGTAAATAAACAGATGCCAGGACCACCCATCCAGGTACAAAAATATTCTGTCAGCTCCTGTTATCACTTTCACTGTTACAGTTTTATAATTTTGGACATAAAAAACGAAACTAGCATGAATAAAATTTCTCGTGCATTAATGAGTGGAATTTGACTAGTTTGCAAAGTCGAATATCTGGAGACTTATTATGATCTTGAAGCTTTATTTCCTGAAAGAATGTGTAATTACCTATTTGTAAGTACCTATTTGTAAGTACAGTCGAACCTCGGTACTCGAACAGCTCCCTACTTGAACAATTCAGTATTCGAACGTTTTGTTCCGTAAAAAAATTGCTTGGTAGTCAACTGTTTGCTCGGCACTTGACCAAACAAACACAACCTGCCAGAACTTCGCTCTAAACTATTTCGTGTTTCTTCACATTTTTTTTATGTTTGTATAAATAAGTCATCATGGGTCCTAAGAAGATTAGTGATAATGGCCAATGAAAAAGAAAATTAGTTGGGAAAAATTCATTCAGTACTCGAACAGATCGGTACTCGAACAGCCTCCTGGAATGAATTAAGTTCAAGTACCGCGGCACTACCGTACCTATATGTAGCAATGACAGCAGAACTATGCTCATATCCAGTCTTTAATAATTTGCTTAGCGTATAATTTTTTTTAAATTTTCATTAGTAATATCCTTGGATTTTTCATAATACAATATCATTCTTTTTAAGTAATAAAAAATCCAAAATGAACAGCATGTTAATGGCTTTGTTTTGTAATTAACAATATTTCATTACCTGTGTACTGCAGTAAAGAAAAATTTATTATTATTATTATTATAATACGTATATGTATATTAGAGACGGTACTTTTACAGACTTCACAAAATGTTAAATATTTCATCCCTAATGTTACAGTCCCACTATAAAAACTGAATTCATTAATAATAATATAGCCAACAGAACGTCAAGAACAGGTTATAGGCCCATTAGGCCTCTGTAATGTTACAGACCACGGAACGGGTGGTGTTTGAACCTAAAACTCCAGACTGGCGGCCTGTTTGTGACTGTGTTATTACAATTTCATGAGTCATATTACAACTAACTTATTTTTTTATACGCTATACAGTTAGAAATGTCCAATTTGCTTTTATCGCTGCGTTCACTGCCGCATCTTCGACATAATTCATTATCGCTGTAGCTTGTTTGGTTAAGAGACAGTACAGACCCCGTCCCTGGACCTGCTGTATTCCTCTATGATCTTTTGACTGTTGTTCATAGCATGGGTATAGGGTAACTATTGCCCATAGGATGGGTAAGAGATGACTATTGTCCATAGGATGGGGTGATACTGCTCACAGGATGGGTATGGGGTGACTACCATCCATAGGATGGGTATGGGGTGATACTGCTCACAGGATGGGTATGGGGTGATACTGCTCACAAGATGGGTATGGAGTGAGTACCATTCATAGGATGGGTATGGGGTGATACTGCTCACAAGATGGGTATGGAGTGAGTACCATTCATAGGATGGGTATGGGGTGATACTGCTCACAAGATGGGTATGGGGTGACTACCATACATAGGATGGGTATTGGGTGATACTGTTCACAGGATGGGTATGGGGTGACTGCTGCTCACAGGATGGGTATGGGGTGACTACTGCTCACACGATAGGTATGGGGTGACTACTGCTCACAGGATGGGTATGGGGTGACTACTGCTCACAGGATGGGTATGGGGTGACTACTGCTCACAGGATGGGTATGGGGTGACTACTGCTCACAGGATGGGTATGGGGTGACTACTGCTCATAGGATGAGTATAGGGTGACTACTGCTCACAGGATGGGGTGACTACTGCTCACAGGATGGGTATGGGGTGACTACTGCTCACAGGATGGGTATGGGGTGACTACTGCTCACAGGATAGGTATGGGGTGACTACTGTTCACAGGATGGGTATGGGGTGACTACTGTTTACAGGATGGGTATGGAGTAACTACTGCTCACAGGATGGGTATGGGGTGACTACTGTTCACAGGATGGGTATGGAGTAACTACTGCTCACAGGATGGGTATGGGGTAACTACTGTTCACAGGATGGGTATGGGGTGACTACTGCTCACAGGATGGGTATGGGGTGACTACTGCTCACAGGATGGGTATGGGGTGACTACTGTTCCCAGGATGGGTATGGAGTAACTACTGCTCACAGGATGGGTATGGGGTAACTACTGTTCACAGGATGGGTATGGGGTAACTACTGTTCACAGGATGGGTATGGGGTAACTACTGCTCACAGGATGGGTATGGGGTAACTACTGCTCACAGGATGGGTATGGGGTGACTACTGTTCACAGGATGGGTATGGGGTAACTACTGCTCACAGGATGGGTATGGGGTGACTACTGTTCACAGGATGGGTATGGAGTAACTACTGCTCACAGGATGGGTATGGGGTAACTATTGTTCACAGGATGGGTATGGGGTAACTACTGTTCACAGGATGGGTATGGGGTAACTACTGCTCACAGGATGGGTATGGGGTAACTACTGCTCACAGGATGGGTATGGGGTGACTACTGTTCACAGGATGGGTATGGGGTAACTACTGTTCACAGGATGGGTATGGGGTAACTACTGTTCACAGGATGGGTATGGGTAACTACTGCTCACAGGATGGGTATGGGGTGACTACTGTTTACAGGATGGGTATGGAGTAACTACTGCTCACAGGATGGGTATGGGGTGACTACTGCTCATAGGATGAGTATAGGGTGACTACTGCTCACAGGATGGGGTGACTACTGCTCACAGGATGGGTATGGGGTGACTACTGCTCACAGGATGGGTATGGGGTGACTACTGCTCACAGGATAGGTATGGGGTGACTACTGTTCACAGGATGGGTATGGGGTGACTACTGTTTACAGGATGGGTATGGAGTAACTACTGCTCACAGGATGGGTATGGGGTGACTACTGTTCACAGGATGGGTATGGAGTAACTACTGCTCACAGGATGGGTATGGGGTAACTACTGTTCACAGGATGGGTATGGCGTGACTACTGCTCACAGGATGGGTATGGGGTGACTACTGCTCACAGGATGGGTATGGGGTGACTACTGTTCCCAGGATGGGTATGGAGTAACTACTGCTCACAGGATGGGTATGGGGTAACTACTGTTCACAGGATGGGTATGGGGTAACTACTGTTCACAGGATGGGTATGGGGTAACTACTGCTCACAGGATGGGTATGGGGTAACTACTGCTCACAGGATGGGTATGGGGTAACTACTGCTCACAGGATGGGTATGGGGTGACTACTGTTCACAGGATGGGTATGGGGTAACTACTGTTCACAGGATGGGTATGGAGTAACTACTGCTCACAGGATGGGTATGGGGTAACTACTGTTCACAGGATGGGTATGGGGTAACTACTGCTCACAGGATGGGTATGGGGTAACTACTGCTCACAGGATGGGTATGGGGTAACTACTGCTCACAGGATGGGTATGGGGTGACTACTGTTCACAGGATGGGTATGGGGTAACTACTGCTCACAGGATGGGTATGGGGTGACTACTGTTCACAGGATGGGTATGGGGTAACTACTGTTCACAGGATGGGTATGGGGTAACTACTGTTCACAGGATGGGTATGGGGTAACTACTGCTCACAGGATGGGTATGGGGTGACTACTGTTCACAGGATGGGTATGGGGTAACTACTGCTCACAGGATGGGTATGGGGTAACTACTACTCACAGGATGGGTATGGGGTGACTACTGCTCACAGGATGGGTATGGGGTAACTACTGCTCACAGGATGGGTATGGGGTAACTACTGCTCACAGGATGGGTATGGGGTAACTACTGCTCACAGGATGGGTATGGGGTAACTACTGCTCACAGGATGGGTATGGGGTAACTACTGCTCACAGGATGGGTATGGGGTAACTACTGCTCACAGGATGGGTATGGGGTAACTACTGCTCACAGGATGGGTATGGGATGTGTCATAAAACTATCAAATAAATTTAAGTAATAACGTATCTACAAAACAAGTGATTTTAAAGCAAATAACTTACTGTGACGAACCGGGGATTGAACCCGAGTTATTTAACCAGCCTCCCGGGAAGCTACAATAAATTCTTCACACCTTAGTCCACTACACCACTATTCTTCCTGGTGGTGTAGTGGGCTAAGGCCATGAGAGTTTGGCCAGCTGCCCAGAAGGCTGTTAAATAACTAGGGTTTGATCCCTGGATGTTTGCAGAATGTTATTTGATTTAAATTTCAATAGACTTGAATCCTGTAAGCCTTACTACCATATTTTCCAGCACATAAGACCTACAAGGCGAGGTTTCCAAGGAGTTGTAACGTAACGTTAGTAAACAACTGCTAAAGTGTAACACAAAGCCTACCCTTGACCCTGACTTTGAGATTATAAGGTGCAGACTGATTTTCTAAGACTTTGTGGGAAAAAAAGTGCAAATTATATGCTGGGAAGATATGGTAATCACATGATTATATGTTACCATACACGTGCAGGTGTGTCATGGTGATCGTGTAGTGGTGGATGTCAAAAACTCGCTGCACGATGAAAGCTTAACAATGCACTGGCATGGTCTTACAATGAGAGCGCCATTCGACTCTTACGGTGAACGGTATCCTGGCACTCCACACATGGATGGTGTTCCCGGCATCACGCAGTGCCCCATTCATTCTGGCTCCTCATTCAGATACTCATTTTATGCATCTGAAGCTGGTACACATTTTTACCATTCACATACAGGTGAGTTTTCACTTTATTTAACAATGTCCAATAAGTCATATGAGAAGTAACTTAAATTATATCAATATCTCCGAATTTTCGGGCTTTATTTTTCAAAAATAATTTGCATAATTATACAAATAATTTTCTCATTCCTTTAAAAAAGACATGAGGATGTTATAGTTGAAAGGCTTATGTGAAGTGTGATGTTAGTACACTTCTGACAAGTCGGCAAGTGAATGAATGACGGTGAATGTGTTTCCTTTGGGGTAAGTCATGCTTCACAAATAACCCGCACATAAAAGAGAGAAGTTTACGACGACGTTTCGGTCCGACTTGGACCATTTACAAAGTCACACAGTGTGAATTTGTCAATGGTTCAAGTCGGACTGAAATGTCGTCGTAAGCTTCTCTCTTTTATGTGCGGGTTATTTGTGTATCGTTCCAGTCACGGTATTGTGCCTTTTTGTTATTTAAGTCATGTTACCTTGTCCAGAGTGTTAAAAACATCATAGGCAGAAAAATCTTTTAATTTTTATTTGTGTAACCTGGTACTTTATTGTATTTACTGTAACTGTGATTTTAAATGTACATCTCTATGGTATCTCTTCGCAGGATTCCAAAGAGGTGACGGCGTCTTTGGTGCTATTATTGTGCGGCAACCGCCGGCTGACGACCCCAATCATGATAGATACGATTATGATTTCCCTCAGCATGTGATCATGGTATGTCATTTTAGTATTCTTTTACCTGTTATTTAACCTATGAATACCATCATAGGCCTTCTTCCAGGCCTACTCAAAACCTTCTCCAAACTTATGTATTTAATTAGAGTTTTTTTCCATGAAAATAGTGATCTAGAGATACGTATATATTTTCAAACATAATGTAGATATATAAGTGTGAATTAGGTGTACTTTATTAACCCGTAAACGGTCCAAACAGATCTACGGTTTTTTTACATATTTTCAAATATAACAAAAAAAAAAGTAGATCAAAGTTTTTTTACACATTTTCAAATGTAAAAAAACAAAAAGATCTACTTTTTTACATACTTTTAAATGTTGAAAAAACGTATATATACGTTTGGACCGTTTACGGGTTAATTAGAATTTTTTTTCACGAAAATAGTGATCTAGAGATACATATTTTCAAACATAAACAATGTAGATATACAAGTGTGAATTAGGTAAATGTAATACTTTATTAATAAATATTTATCCTAAACTATTGTGATAAAAATAAATTAAATAATATATGTACTGTAGAAACCCCTTCTGCTGTGTAAATTACTGAATATAAAAAGAAAAACTTTTGTTTTTATAATTTTAGGTCTCCGTGCCTTGGCGGGAGACGGCCGGTACAGTGGACCCCCGGTTTACGATATTTTTTCATTCCAGAAGTATGTTCAGGTGCCAGTACTGACCGAATTTGTTCCCATAAGGAATACAGTGGACCCCCGCATAACGATTACCTCCGAATGCGACCAATTATGTAAGTGTATTTATGTAAGTGCGTTTGTACGTGTATGTTTGGGGGTCTGAAATGGACTAATTTACTTCACAATATTTCTTATGGGAACAAATTCGGTCAGTACTGGCACCTGAACATACTTCTGGAGTGAAAAAATATCGTTAACCGGGGGTCCACTGTATTGTGAAGTAGATTAGTCCATTTCAGACCCCCAAACATACACGTACAAACACACTTACATAAATACACTTACATAAATACACTTACATAATTGGTCGCATTGGGAGGTGATCGTTATGCGGGGGTCCACTGTACATGAAAAAAATTACTGTACATACTACTTTGCTTTTAATTGTACTGTTGTTCTTGTTACAGTTCCATGACTGGCTGCACATGCCTACACTGGATAAGTTTATTCTCAGACATCATAGCGGCGGAGACGATTTTCCTGAATCCATGCTTGTAAACGGCCAAGGACCTCACCAGGTTCGTGCAGGCTTCTTAACTGTATACAAGAGGACACAGCATATACAGCACTTTCTTTTCAGTGTTCCATGATTTTGTTGGCTTCAAACTGAGTCGTTGTTCATTATACCTGGAGGTTACCTGGAGGTTATTCCGGGGATCAACGCCCCCGCGGCCCGGTCCACGACCAGGCCTCCCGATGGATCAGGGCCTGATCAACTAGGCTGTTACTGCTGGCCGCACGTAGTCTGACGTACGAGCCACAGCCCGGCTGATCCGGCACTGACTTTAGGTATCTGTGATTGTCACTGGCAGTTGGAACAATGGTTCAATTGAAAGACAACGAAAATATATAACACCAAATATAGTGCTTTATAAATAACAAAAAGACACAATACCGTGGCTGGAGCTTACGACGACATTTCAGTCCGACTTGGACCGAAACGTCGCCACAAGCTCCTTCTCCTATGTGCGGGTTATTTGTGTAGAAGTGCTTTATATGTGGGTCCCTCTTGTACTGTCATGTCATCATGGTTATATGTTACACAACTAAATTCTAGCATCGTATTAGAACACAATAACACTGTCTACTGAACCATGCCTGGATGACCCTCGTGGGTTTAGCGTTTAGTTTTGATTTTAATAATGCTTCTTCATGGGAAAGTGGAGAAGAATTCTTCCTCCATAAGCCATTTGTGTCATAAGAGGTGACTAAAATGCTGGGAGCAAGGGGCTAGTAACCCCCTTCTCTTGTATACATTACTAAATATAAAAAGAATTTTATATATGACCTGAGCGAAAGTTATTTAAATATACCTATTATATACCCCATACCTATCCTATGGGTGGTAGTCAAAATATTACAGAGGCACATAATGGGTCCATGTACTGTACTGCAGCATTACAGAGGCACATAATGGGTCCAGAGACTGTACCTCAACATTACAGAGGCACATAATGGGTCCAGAGACTGTACCTCAACATTACAGAGGTACATAATGGGTCCAAGGACTGTACCTCAACATTACAGAGGCACATAATGGGTCCAGAGACTGTACCTCAACATTACAGAGGTACATAATGGGTCCAGAGACTGTACCTCATCATTACAGAGGCACATAATGGATCCAGAGACTGTACCTCAACATTACAGAGGCACATAATGGGTCCAGGGACTGTACCTCAACATTACAGAGGCACATAATGGGTCCAGGGACTGTACCTCAACATTACAGAGGCACATAATGGGTCTAGAGACTGGGCCACAAGGTTCTGATAGCTGAACAAGCAGGGCCCCACTTATACAACAAGCAGGGCCCCACTTATACAACAAGCAGGGCCCCACTTATACAACAAGCAGGGCCCCACTTATACAACAAGCAGGGCCCCACTTATACAACAAGCAGGGCCCCACTTATACAACAAGCAGGGCCCCACTTATACAACAAGCAGGGCCCCACTTATACAACAAGCAGGGCCCCACTTATACAACAAGCAGGGCCCCACTTATACAACAAGCAGGGCCCCACTTATACAACAAGCAGGGGCCCCACTTATACAACAAGCAGGGCCCCACTTATACAACAAGCAGGGCCCCACTTATACAACAAGCAGGGCCCCACTTATACAATAAGCAGGGCCCCACTTATACAACATGCAGGGCCCTACTTATACAACAAGCAGGGCCCCACTTATACAACAAGCAGGGCCCCACTTATACAACAAGCAGGGCCCCACTTATACAACAAGCAGGGCCCCACTTATACAACAAGCAGGGCCCCACTTATACAAGCAGGGCCCCACTTATACAACAAGCAGGGCCCCACTTATACAACAAGCAGGGCCCCACTTATACAACAAGCAGGGCCCCACTTATACAACAAGCAGGGCCCCACTTATACAACAAGCAGGGCCCCACTTATACAACAAGCAGGGCCCCACTTATACAACAAGCAGGGCCCCACTTATACAACAAGCAGGGCCCCACTTATACAACAAGCAGGGCCCCACTTATACAGCAGCTTAGGTTCCAGACTACTGCTGTAATGCAAAAATTACTGTAAAGTGAATCATAGCTTTTTTTTCCATTTTCTAGTGCATATAAAAGCCTGATAATTCTCCATGGGGAAGTGGAACAGAATTCTTCCTCTGTAAGCCATGAGTGTCGTAAGAGGCGACTAAAATGCCAAGAACAAGGGGCTAGTAACCCCTTCTCCTGTATATATTACTAAATTTAAAAGGCGAAACTTGCGTTTTTCCTTTTGGGCCGCCCCGCCTCAGTGGGAAATGGCTGGTGCATTGAAAGAAAGAAAGAAGATAAAAGCCTGATAATATATGACAGTGTAAACACATTAAGTGAGCAATACAGCTAGGCCTAAAAAATACATATACAATACACACATTACTTAAAATATTTTTGTCCTTAGCTTATAGGAGGCCTAGTCACAGACCAGGCCGCAGGGGCGTTGACCCCCGGAACTCTCTCCAGGTAAACTCCAGGTAATAGCGAGTAATGAATATACAATAGGACCCCCATATCCGCAGGGGATACTTTCCAAAGACTTGCCGTGGATACCAAAACCTCGGATGGTAGAGAACCATATATATAAGTCCTATACATACCTATTATGAAGTTTAATTGACAAATAATGCATAGTAAGTGGAGAATTATCACTTTTTCAATGATGGGAAACATTTCACAGCTCCTCTTAGGCTTTCAAGAACTGCCAACTTCTCTACCTTCGCTGTTTGTGGCCATTATTATGCAAAATTAAGAGTTATTTCTGGGCCACAAGAACTGCCAACTTCTCTACCTTCGCTGTTTGTGGCCATTATTATGCAAAATTAAGAGTTATTTCTGGGCCACAAGAACTGCCAACTTCTCTACCTTCACTGTTTGTGGCCATTATTATGCAAAATTAAGAGGTATTTCTGGGCCACAAGAACTGCCAACTTCTCTACCTTTGCTGTTTGTGGCCATTATTATGCAAAATTAAGAGGTATTTCTGGGCCACAAGAACTGCCAACTTCTCTACCTTCGCTGTTTGTGGCCATTATTATGCAAAATTAAGAGGTATTTCTGGGCCACAAGAACTGCCAACTTCTCTACCTTTGCTGTTTGTGGCCATTATTATGCAAAATTAAGAGGTATTTCTGGGCCACAAGAACTGCCAACTTCTCTACCTTTGCTGTTTGTGGCCATTATTATGCAAAATTAAGAGGTATTTCTGGGCCACAAGAACTGCCAACTTCTCTACCTTTGCTGTTTGTGGCCATTATTATGCAAAATTAAGAGTTATTTCTGGGCCACAAGAACTGCCAACTTCTCTACCTTCGCTGTTTGTGGCCATTATTATGCAAAATTAAGAGTTATTTCTGGGCCACAAGAACTGCCAACTTCTCTACCTTCACTGTTTGTTGCCATTATTATGCAAAATTAAGAGGTATTTCTGGGCCACAGTAAACTGTGGATAACAGAAACTGTAGATACTGAATCAGTGGACATGGGGGTTCTACTGTATTTATTGTAATTAGATTGAAAACCGTTGTATTAGCGAAACTCTAAAGTGAAGAGCTGTAAAATAGGGCCCTACTGTATTATCATTATTGTTATTATTGCTATGCTGTTATTATTACTGCCGTATTTTTAATTTTAAAATTACGCTGTAGTTATTTTTATTCTGATGTTTACAGTTTATATTTTGAACGGTCATTATATATACAGAAACAGGTTTATTTCTCTTAATGACCCTCATGTAGTCACAAGACATTTAAACTCATTAACCAACTTAACCATGTTGTTAGGTAAGACACATATGCAACAGTTAGGTATCTTTATTATGAAACGTTTCGCCTACACAGTAGGCGAAACGTTTCATAATAAAGATACCTAACTGTTGCATATGTGTCTTACCTAACAACCTGTCTGTATTTTATACCATTTCAATGTTCAACTTAACCATTTTGAATAATCTGGCAATTATAAAGATAATCTTTAATAATTTCTTGTGTGATTATATTGGTCTATAAGAAGTATTTTTTGTTTCAGCACGCCGAACCTGCATCACTTCCGGCCTTAATTCCTTATAAACGATTCACTGTTACAGCAGGTAAGATATGTGACACAACAGGTAAGATGTTATGTGACACAGCAGTACACAAATAACCCGCACATAAAAGAGAGAAGCTTACGACGACGTTTCGGTCCGACTTGGACCATTGACAAAGTCACACTAACAGAGGTGGAGCAGGACGGCTATATATAGGCAGGAAGAGGTGGAGGTAGTAGTAGTAGTAGTAGTAGTAGTAGTAGTAGTAGTAGTAGTAGTAGTAGTAGTAGTAGTAGTAGTAGTAGTACAAGAATTGTATATAATACCGACAGGATGAAATGACACATGCACAACACCCGGGCATCCCCACCGTAGACGTTTCGGACCGAAACGTCGTCGTAAGCTTCTCTCTTTTATGTGCGGGTTATTTGTGTATCGTTCCAGTCACGGTATTGTGCCTTTTTTGTTATTTATTTTGACACAGCAGGTAAGATGTCATGTGACACAGCAGGTAAGATATGTGACACAGCAGGTAAAATATGTGACAGAGCAGGTAAAATATGTGACAGAGCAGGTAAAATATGTGACACAGCAGGTAAGATATGTGACACAGCAGGTAAGATATGTGACACAGCAGGTAAAATATGTGACAGAGCAGGTAAAATATGTGACACAGCAGGTAAGATATGTGACACAACAGGTAAGATGTTATGTGACACAGAAGATAAGTTACTATGTGACACAGCAGGTAAGATATGTGACACAGCAGGTAAGATATGTGACACAGCAGGTAAGATATGTGACACAGCAGGTAAGATATGTGACACAGCAGGTAAGATATGTGACACAGCAGGTAAGATATGTGACACAGCAGGTAAGATATGTGACACAGCAGGTAAGATATGTGACACAGCAGGTAAGATATGTGACACAGCAGGTAAAATATGTGACACAGCAGATGTTACGTGACACAGAGTACGTTTTACGAGAGGAAAAAAACTTTTCGTCATCATTCAAAATACTGTTTTATGAACATTCGTTACTTGTGGCTCAGCTGTACTGCTGTTAATATAACTCAGCTGTACTGCTGTTAATATAACTCAGCTGTACTGCTGTTAATATAACTCAGCTGTACTGCTGTTAATATAACTCAGCTGTACTGCTGTTAATATAACTCAGCTGTACTGCTGTTAATATAACTCAGCTGTACTGCTGTTAATGTAACTCAGCTGTACTGCTGTTAATATAACTCAGCTGTACTGCTGTTAATATAACTCAGCTGTACTGCTGTTAATATAACTCAGCTGTACTGCTGTTAATATAACTCAGCTGTACTGCTGTTAATATAACTCAGCTGTACTGCTGTTAATATAACTCAGCTGTACTGCTGTTAATATAACTCAGCTGTACTGCTGTTAATATAACTCAGCTGTACTGCTGTTAATATAACTCAGCTGTACTGCTGTTAATATAACTCAGCTGTACTGCTGTTATGTAACCAGTGTTTCAAAACCATAATCAGTATTCATAAAATAATTTAGTTTTAGTAATTTCTGATTATTAAATGTGTAAAACACACAACATCTGTAAATAATTCACCTCTGTAATCCACAAACTATATATATTTAATCTTTTCTATTTTCCTGAAACACTGAGTAATCGGGGACGTATGCAAATTGTTGATTAATTTTGAATAAAGAATAAAGTCTCTCAATATACGATATAGTCTGTAGTTTACAGCGAATAAAATAATAAATATACGAAAAACAACAACTAGCATTTAGCGCATATAAGTCCAGGACAGACCAAAAAATTATTATAAGGTACCCTCCTGCGAGAAGATTATTGGTCAATTGTAATTTTCTTAACTACACACTTGTGAATTATCACATTTGATAGAATAAGGATCATCTTGGGAAGCTTTAAAAAGAGATTAGGCAGATGTATGAGTGAGGAGGATTGGGTTTGATTAGTACCTGATGTACTGAAGCAAATTCTTGGGTAGATTTGGGTAAAAATTGGACAAATACATGTGAATAAATAGTGTGGAAAATCAAGTTGATAAATGAGACACTTGTGTGTCTATATTAAAGAATAGATACCCAAATGTTCCACAAGTGTCTCATTTATCGACAAATAGGTGGGTAGGAATGGCTGATTTTGAGAAGCACTTGCCTTTTTATAATCCAGTAGGCCTGTTGCAGCATTCCTCCATTCTTATGTTCTTATTCACATTTACAGGTAACAGATACCGCATGCGACTGATCAACACAGCCGTCCTCAACTGCCCCATCGTTGTGTCCATCGATCAACACACACTGAATATTATTGCCGCGGATGGGAACCCCATAGTACCAGTTAATGCCACATCACTGGTTGTTTACCCAGGTTAGCACTAACACTTACCTAAAGAAATAATTGTAATAATAATATGCGCAACTTAAGATGTGCGGAAAAAATTATTTTTATACAGTATTGAAAATTTTTTTCATTAAAAACTGTGAATGATTTTCGACTATGATACACCTACACTTGTTCCTCTGTACTTATACCATTAGAGGTAATTAACACTTCAAACTGGGACTGTATTCAGAGGACTGTAGTTCAAAGACTGTACTTAGAGGCCTGTACTTCAGGGACTGTACATCAAGGACTGTACTTCAGGGACTGTATGTCAAGGACTGTATTTCAGGGACTGTACATCAAGGACTGTACTTCAGGGACTGTACTTCAAGAACTGTAATATAGGGACTGTACTTCAGGGACTGTACTTCAGGGACTGTAATATAGGGACTGTACTTCAGGGACTGTATGTCAAGGACTGTACTTCAGGGACTGTACGTCAAGGACTGTACTTCAGGGACTGTACTTCAAGGACTGTAATATAGGGACTGTACTTCAGGGAGTGTACTTCAAGGACTGTAATATAGGGACTGTACTTCAGGGACTGTAAGTCAAGGACTGTACTTCAGGGACTGTACGTCAAGGACTGTACTTCAGGGACTGTACTTCAAGGACTGTAATATAGGGACTGTACTTCAGGGACTGTACTTCAAGGACTGTAATATAGGGACTGTACTTCAGGGACTGTAAGTCAAGGACTGTACTTCAGGGACTGTACGTCAAGGACTGTACTTCAGGGACTGTACTTCAAGGACTGTAATATAGGGACTGTACTTCAGGGACTGTAATATAGGGACTGTACTTCAGGGACTGTAATATAGGGACTGTACTTCAGGGACTGTACGTCAAGGACTGTACTTCAGGGACTGTATGTCAAGGACTGTACTTCAGGGACTGTACTTCAAGGACTGTAATATAGGGACTGTACTTCAGGGATTGTACTTCAAGGACTGTAATATAGGGACTGTACTTCAGGGACTGTACTTCAAGGACTGTAATATAGGGACTGTACTTCAGGGACTGTACTTCAAGGACTGTAATATAGGGACTGTACTTCAGGGACTGTACTTCAAGGACTGTAATATAGGGACTGTACTTCAGGGACTGTACTCTGTCACAAAATGGGAAACTGTTGATGAAATTCGTTTGCCAATGGATGTACTAATATTTTTTTTATTTACTGATTGAATATTATTATTGGTGTGATGGACGGTACCAATAACAGCACTTTAGTAGCTTCGTAAATTTACTAGAGGAAACAGATCAATTAATATCATCCATTTTATTAATTAAAACTGTAATAAAGAACTCTGAATGAATGAGAGATTTCTTGAGTATATACCAGTAGTGGCATAGTTGAATTTGATTTTGATTTTATAGCAAACTCAAGAATATTAATAATAATGACTGACTACCAATGAATAAACAGAAGAATGAATGGAAACTCAAAATTTGGTCCTGATATACAGTGGACCCCCGGTTAACGATATTTTTTCACTCCAGAAGTATGTTCAGGTGCCAGTACTGACCGAATTTGTTCCCATAAGAAATATTGTGAAGTAGATTAGTCCATTTCAGACCCCCAAACATACACGTACAAACGCACTTACTTAAATACACTTACATAATTGGTCGCATTCGGAGGTAATCGTTATGCGGGGGTCCACTGTATACAGTACAAGCCTCTCCTCGCTTAGCGACGTACTCATTTACCAACGACTCGGGTTTACGATGGGCTCTCTGACCAGTATTCATACCTAAATAATGTATATTAGAGCTGATTTCCTCTATTCTGTTTATTTCAATATACAGTACACTACTGTATAAACATTTAAAAATATACCAGAAATGTTATAAATGGTGCAAAGGTGACATTAAAGCAATATCAAAGATGTTTGACAAATCCACTAACATTATAGTATGCTCCTCACTTAGTGACGAATTTGTTTACCAACGAGTTCTTAGGAATGGAACTCCGTCGTTAAGTGAGGAGAGGCTGTAGTGTATATAGTATTCATGCACTGAAAAGTAGCTTATATAGAGTAGTGAAAGTTAAAATTGAAAAGTCAAAATTGAAAAATTTATTTCCACATGATGGAGTGTTTGTACAGAACCTGACAACACTTGACTATTCATGCTGAAAGCCCAGGGTTATGCAGAGCATTTTGGGTAAGCTTAAGCCTTATTTAAATCTACAATTGCAATAAACGTTATACAGCAGGTTAGGTTCTGGGCTACTGTAGGGCCCCACTTATATAGCAGGTTAGATTCTGGGCTACTGTAGAGCCCTGCTTATGTAGCAGGTTAAGTTCTGGGCTACTGTAGGACCCCACTTATATAGCAGCTTAGATTCTGGGCTACTGTAGAGCCCTGCTTATGTAGCAGGTTAAGTTCTGGGCTACTGTAGGACCCCACTTATATAGCAGCTTAGATTCTGGGCTACTGTAGGGCCCTGCTTATGTAGCAGATTAGGTTCTGGGCTACTGTAGGGCCCCACTTATACAGCAGATTAGGTTCTGGGCTACTGTAGGGCCCCACTTATACAGCAGATTAGGTTCTGGGCTACTGTAGGGCCCCACTTATACAGCAGATTAGGTTCTGGGCTACTGTAGGGCCCCCACTTATACAGCAGATTAGGTTCTGGGCTACTGTAGGGCCCCCACTTATACAGCAGATTAGGTTCTGGGCTACTGTAGGACCCCACTTATACAGCAGATTAGGTTCTGGGCTACTGTAGGGCCCCACTTATACAGCAGATTAGGTTCTGGGCTACTGTAGGGCCCCACTTATACAGCAGATTAGGTTCTGGGCTACTGTAGGGCCCCACTTATATAGCAGATTAGGTTCTGGGCTACTGTATGGCCCCACTTATACAGCAGGTTAGGTTCTGGGCTACTGTAGGGCCTCACTTATACAGCAGATTAGGTTCTGGGCTACTGTAGGGCCCCACTTATACAGCAGATTAGGTTCTGGGCTACTGTAGGGCCCCACTTATACAGCAGATTAGGTTCTGGGCTACTGTAGGGCCCCACTTATACAGCAGATTAGGTTCTGGGCTACTGTAGGGCCCCATTTATATAGCAGATTAGGTTCTGGGCTACTGTATGGCCCCACTTATACAGCAGGTTAGGTTCTGGGCTACTGTAGGGCCCCACTTATACAGCAGGTTAGGTTCTGGGCTACTGTAGGGCCCCACTTATACAGCAGGTTAGGTTCTGGGCTACTGTAGGGCCCCACTTATACAGCAGATTAGGTTCTGGGCTACTGTAGGGCCCCACTTATATAGCAGATTAGGTTCTGGGCTACTGTATGGCCCCACTTATACAGCAGGTTAGGTTCTGGGCTACTGTAGGGCCCCACTTATACAGCAGATTAGGTTCTGGGCTACTGTAGGGCCCCACTTATACAGCAGGTTAGGTTCTGGGCTACTGTAGGGCCCCACTTATACAGCAGGTTAGGTTCTGGGCTACTGTAGGGCCCCACTTATACAGCAGGTTAGGTTCTGGGCTACTGATGTAAAGCAAAAATCACTGTAAAGTGAATCGTGGCATTTTTTACTTTTCAAATGCGTATAAAAGCCTGTTAACACATTTACACTATCATATATTAAGTGAGAAACGTAACTAGGCCTAAAAATACATTCTATTCTATTTGATTTGCCAGTATGGATCTCAGCCTGGGTCTCTTCCAATTTGATGACCCGGAATTGGCTCCCCGGGTAGGGAAGTGTCGTTTATAAAAATATAGTGGACCCCCGCATAACGATTACCTCCGAATGCGACCAATTATGTAAGTGTATTTATGTAAGTGCGTTTGTACGTGTATGTTTGGGGGTCTGAAATGGACTAATCTACTTCACAATATTTCTTATGGGAACAAATTCGGTCAGTACTGGCACCTGAACATACTTCTGGAGTGAAAAAATATCGTTAACCGGGGGTCAACTGTACATGTATAGTATACACATTACTTACCTTAAAATATTCTCGTCCTTAGCTTATAGTGAGTGGTGAATATATTTATTGTAGGAAGTCTGAATAAATGAAAAATGGGTATACAGTGGTACCTCGGGATACGAACAGCTCAAAACTTGTAAAATTATGTAAGTGTATTTATGTAAGTGTTTTTGTAAGTGTACTTTTGGGGGTCTGAAATGACATAATCTGGTTTACATTATTCCTTATGGGAACAAATTCGTTTGGTATCAGCACTCGAACAGCCTTCTGGAACGAAAAAAATTTGTATCCTAAGGTACTACTGTAATTGAAAACTGCTGTATTAGCGAAACGCTGTTAAGCAAAGTGCTGTAAAGCGGGGGCCCTTCTGTAGAAATAGTAATACAGTGGACCCCCGGTTAACGATATTTTTTCATTCCAGAAGTATGTTCAGGTGCCATTACTGACCGAATTTGTTCCCATAAGGAATATTGTGAAGTAGATTAGTCCATTTCAGACCCCCAAACATACACGTACAAACGCACTTACATAAATACACTTACATAATTGGTCGCATTGGGTGGCGATCGTTAAGCGGGAGTCCACTGTATATCATTATGCATGGCTATAGAATTTTTAATTTTTGTTTGTTATGGATAAGCATATTTTTCTAATAGCTAAATTTATAAACTGCAGGAGAGAGATGGGATATTGTGGTTCATGCTGATATTAATAAGTCTGGAGCTTTCTGGATGAGCTTCATGGGAGGAGTTGACTGTGCAGAAACTGAAGCTCACCAGTTTGCCATCTTGGAGTACGACAGGACAGCAAGTGTTAATGAGAGTACGTTGCTACATGACATGCCGCCCAAGCCAAAGTTCACCGAGGTTCCACCTGCTGGAACAGTGAGTATTGACACTACAGCAGCAACCTGCATATACTGCATCTTCTTTTCAGTGTTCCACTGTTTTATTGGCTTCAAATTGGGCCATTGTTCATTATATTCATTGTTCATTATGTTCCACACTGACAATTTTCACTGGTGGGTGGAACAATGGTTCATTTAAAAGCTAATGAAAGTGTAGACCACCGAAAAGAGGTCTTGTATTGCCCTAGGTAGTAGGTTAGTAGACAGCAACCACCCAGGGAGGTACTACCATCCTGTGGTAGTAGGTTAGTAGACAGCAACCACCCAGGGAGGTACTACCATCCTGTGGTAGTAGGTTAGTAGACAGCAACCACCCAGGGAGGTACTACCATCCTGTGGTAGTAGGTTAGTAGACAGCAACCACCCAGGGAGGTACTACCATCCTGTGGTAGTAGGTTAGTAGACAACAACCACCCAGGGAGGTACTACCATCCTGTGGTAGTAGGTTAGTAGACAGCAACCACCCAGGGAGGTACTACCATCCTGTGGTAGTAGGTTAGTAGACAGCAACCACACAGGGAGGTACTACCATCCTATGGTAGTAGGTTAGTAGACAGCAACCACCCAGGGAGGTACTACCATCCTGTGGTAGTAGGTTAGTAGACAGCAACCACCCAGGGAGGTACTACCATCCTGTGGTAGTAGGTTGGTAGACAGCAACTGCCCAGGGAGGTACTACCATCCTGTGGTAGTAGGTTGGTAGACAGCAACCGCCCAGGGAGGTACTACCATCCTGTGGTAGTAGGTTGGTAGACAACAACCACCCAGGGAGGAACTACTGTCCTGTGGTAGTAGGTTGGTAGACAACAACCACCCAGGGAGGTACTACCGTCCTGTGGTAGTAGGTTGGTAGACAACAACCACCCAGGGAGGTACTACCATCCTGTGGTAGTAGGTTGGTAGACAGCAACCGCCCAGGGAGGTACTACCGTCCTGCCAAGTGAGTGTAAAACAGAAGCCTGTAATTGTTTTACATGATGGTAGGATTGCTGGTGTGTTTTTTCTGTCTCATAAACACACAAGATTTCAGGTACATCTTGCTCTTTCTACTTACACTTAGGTCACACTGCACATACATGTACAAACATATATATACACACCCCTCTGAGTTTTCTTCCATTTCCTTACTAGTTCTTGTTCTTGTTTATTTCCTCTTATCTCCATGGGGAAGTGGAACAGAATTATTTCTCTGTAAGTCATACGTGTTGTAAGAGGTAACCAAAATACTGGGAGCAAGGGGCTAGTAACCCCTTCTCCTGTATACACTACTAAGGTTAAAAGAAAAACTTTTGTTTTTCTTTTTGGGTCACCCTGCCTTGGTGGGATACGGCCGGTTTGTTGAAAGAAGAAGAAAGAAGTCTGAAGATTGTTGAGGGGGTTTGGACATTTAGAGAGAATGGAGAAAAATAGGATGACTAGGATATATAAATCTGGAGTGGAGGGAAGGAAGGGATAGAGGATTAGGATTAGTTTGATCAAAATGCACTGCAGGTTAGTGGCTTTCTTTTGTTCTTAACAATATTCTATTACAGGTACAACATCAATTTTTCTGACCCTTTGGTTCCAAAGCCTTTCCAGATTACTGAGTTTTCTGCCTTTAGAGAGCGTAGTATTCCTTGGTGTCGGGGCTGGACAAGTGACGTGCAGTTGGGTGGTAAATACACTGCAGTGGAAATTTCAAGTTTCTGCTCGTAAATTTGTATGGATTATAAGCGTTTCTGGACCATCAATGTCCAGAAAATTGATGTTGTACCTAGACATGTAAACTACACATTGTTTACTGCAGAAAAGAAATAGTATTCGTATACTGTGATCTAATGATCACTTAATCGTTTTGTACTAAGGGAAAAATCTATGGTATACAGTGGACCCCCGCATAACGATCACCTCTGAATGCGACCAATTATGTAAGTGTATTTATGTAAGTGCGTTTGTACGTGTATGTTTGGGGGTCTGAAATGGACTAATTTACTTCACAATATTCCTTATGGGAACAAATTCGGTCAGTACTGGCACCTGAACATACTTCTGGAGTGAAAAAATATCGTTAACCGGGGGTCCACTGTATTACTGAGCGGAACTTCACTTGTGCTGACGACTATATAACTACAGTAAGACTCACAAAATCATAATAACACAAATACAAACAAACCATGGAATGGGTGAGTTTTGAACCCGCGGCAAGTGAGTGATGGTGAGTGGCCTGGAGTGTTATGAATCACCCACCATGGATCAAACCCCACCTGTTCCATGGTTTTTTTTAATTACAGTAAGAGAAGGAAATATAAAGGATAACAGTGTGAATGAGATACAATATTTGAGTGTCATGTTTTTTCTCTGTCCGAGTCATTCCTAAAAATTGTATAAAGCAAATCGTGAGGGTCTTTATAAAGTCGCTACGTATTTAACAAATAATTATTTATAAGTCCATATTTATTTTTTGTTTTATTAGTTTTTTGCATATGCTCTTAAAGTAATTTATCTATAAAAATAAAAAAAAATTGATAATTTTTTGCAATCAAACTTTATTTCTATAAAGCTGAGTACAGTATATTATATAATTAATGTGAATGACATAAATTACTACTTTATAAAGCCCGTTATTATGCAAGGCATTTCGGGTAACCTTACACCTAATTTCTGATTAAAAATATATAAATAACATTTAATCTTTGTACATTAAAAATCACATGTGATATAAAATGGAGTAGTGGTATATATATATTTTTTTGATTAGCCTACTTTAGTGGGAGGTGTCCAGTATGGCCCAAAACATCAAATTTTAGATATTTTGATTTTGACTGACTTCTCTCTGTTTAAATGTTTTTCCAATGTGTTTTGAAATGCTGAGAAATTAGAAAGAAGCTCACCTTATACCTGCTGTCAGTGTTCACCTAGCAGTAAGTAGGTACCTGGGTGTTAGTTATCTTTTATTTGCTGTCAGTGTTCACCTAGCAGTAAGTAGGTACCTAGGTGTTAGTTATCTTTTACCTGTTGTCAGTGTTCACCTAGCAGTAAGTAGGTACCTGGGTGTTAGTTATCTTTTACCTGTTGTCAGTGTTCACCTAGCAGTAAGTAGGTACCTAGGTGTTAATTATCTTTTACTTGCTGTCAGTGTTCACCTAGCAGTAAGTAGGTACCTAGGTGTTAGTTATACCTGCTGTCAGTGTTCACCTAGCAGTAAGTAGGTACCTGGGTGTTAGTTATCTTTTACTTGCTGTCAGTGTTCACCTAGCAGTAAGTAGGTACCTGGGTGTTAGTTATCTTTTACTTGCTGTCAGTGTTCACCTAGCAGTAAGTAGGTACCTGGGTGTAGTCACCTTACACCTGCTGTCGGTGCTCACCTAGTAGTAAGTAGGTACCTGAGTGTAGTCACCTTACATCTGCTGTCAGCATTCACCTAGCAGTAAGTAGGTACCTGGGTTTTAGTCACCTTACACCTGCTGTCAGTGTTCACCCAGCAGTAAGTAGGTACCTGGGTGTAGTCACCTTACACCTGCTGTCAGTGTTCACCTAGCAGTAAGTACGTATCTGGTTGTCGATTGGTGTGGGTCGCATCCTGGAGACGAAATTGACCTAATTTGCCTCAAATGCTCTACCTAACAAGGAACTTTCAATATAGTATGTCACTGATGTCAGCTATGGTCTGTTGTTAAATTAGACACATGTGCAACTCTTGGGTATCTTTATTGAGGAAACGTTTCCTTAATAAAGATACCCAAGAGTTACACATGTGTCTAATTTAACAACATGTCGGTCCTTTGAACCAATCATCTACAGCTATGGCCTGTACAGTGGAACCTCAAATATCGAACTGCTCCCAACTCAACCAATTATGTAAGGGTATTTTTGTAAGTGCTGTTATAAGTATATTTTTGAGGGTCTGAAATCAACTAATCTAATTTACATTATTCCTGATGGGAATAAATTCGTTTGGTAACGGCACTCGAACAGCTGTCTGGAACAAAGAAAGTTCGATATTTGAGGTTCCACTGTACTTGTAAAAATAAAAATTATTATTGTTGATGTTTGTGAAGTTTGTGGCTAATAAAAATTATATCTTTTGTTGACTCACGTAATCACAATGACCCGTGGTATGGTTTATTTCTTTCCAGCAAGTTAACAGTATCAACAGTGCCTGCTATGATGACCTCATTTGTGTTGCTGACCTACGATCACTCTACCCACTGCCCAAGGACCTCCAGACTCCCCAGGCTAACTTCACCTTCTATCTCGCCTTTGAAATGCGCAGGATACATAATTCTCATTTCTACTCTCAAATTTATTATGATTTTGATTTAGGTAAGCTTAAAGTCCGTCAGTTACAAAATGTAAAAAGAAGAAAAAATGTCATATTTTTTCTTTT
Source organism: Cherax quadricarinatus (assembly GCF_026875155.1). NCBI lineage: Eukaryota > Metazoa > Arthropoda > Malacostraca > Decapoda > Parastacidae > Cherax > Cherax quadricarinatus. Next base: position 3,169,677 of record NC_069493.1, read on the forward strand.
TCGGGTCACAAAAAAAAATTTAGTTCTATTAAATGTTATGTTGGATTATGAGAATTATATGATTTACTGGTTCTGGAAATGAGCCAAGAATAAAGTCAGAGTAATGAGACTGGAACAGTTCATCAAAAACCTGTACGTACTTAGGAATTGAAGTTTGCGACAATGTTTCAGTCCGTTCGAACCATTGTTAAGTCACAACTGGGGTGAAAAAATAATGAAGACCTGAAGATAGTATGGTAAATTGCCAAGTCACAAATGGGGTGAAAAAAGTAAAGAAGAGGTGAAGGAAAAAGGAAGTGAGAGCAACAGAGGCGGTGGCGGAACATCAACCACCAAAATGTCATCACGAGGTTTCTCTCTTGAGTAAGGATTTTTGGTGAAAAAATACGTCAATACTTTATACACATTGACTGGTTTTGATTGTGACAAATATTTTATTATTTTTATTAACACACTGGCCGATTCCCACCAAGGCAGGGTGGCCCGAAAAAGAAAAACTTTCACCATCATTCACTCCATCACTGTCTTGCCAGAAGGGTGCTTTACACTACAGTTTTTAAACTGCAACATTAACACTCCTCCTTCAGAGTGCAGGCACTAATATATATTAAGATATATATTATCTTAATATATATTAGCTTAAGAGGTCTGGGGGCCCACTAGTGACCAACCAGTGCTTGTTATTACACAGATACCCACCACTAATCTCTAAGTCCCAGTAATATACAAAAATACAGGTACAGTGGACCCCCGGTTAACGATATTTTTTCACTCCAGAAGTATGTTCAGGTGCCAGTACTGACCGAATTTGTTCCCATAAGAAATATTGTGAAGTAGATTAGTCCATTTCAGACCCCCAAACATACACGTACAAATGCACTTACATTAATACACTTACATAATTGGTCGCATTCGGAGGTGATCGTTATGCGGGGGTCCACTGTACTTATAGGCACCACAAATAATATCTTACATTCTCATGAATTCCTTGCTATGAAAGGAAGGTATGCTATTATTTTTGTTTAATATTTAAATACTTTTTTGTGATTACAGTAGACTATAAACTTCCTGTGATTAAAGACACATGAATGAACACTGTCATTCCATTTTGATAATGAAATATTCTCAGGGCCACAGCACTGCCGTAATGAATGTTCAAAATGTTTGCTTGTGTATCTTTAATCGCAAGAAGCCTAAAGCCGGGTTCTGGGAGTAGAAAATCTCTCGGAACTCATCAAAGGCCCAGCAGAGTTAGGCAGATTATATATCAAGTTGTCACTATATAAACTTGCTAGTTATACTTGAATCACTCTTGTATTAACTTACAGTGGAAGAAGCGCAGCAGATCCCCACACCACAGATCAACAACCTCTCCCTAGTACTGCCAGCCACTCCTATGTTACTCGGAGGTCAGAGTGTTGAGGAACGCATCTGTACCGCAGAGTTAACTCCACTGGAGAAGAACTGTAATGGTGACTACTGTGAGTGTCTCCACATGTACTCTATTCCGCTAGGCTCGGTTGTTGACCTGGTGCTGATTGACGAAGGTTAGTCTTTGACTGAACATCTCTGCAAGAATAATAACAAAATTATCTTTAGAAATAAATTTCAAGCATTATAAATGTGAATGTAATTTTTAACGTCTATTATACATAAATAACAGACTTAATTTTTGTAAAATTTAACATATCTAGTCAAAGTAATATTAATATTACTCTAATACTGTATTCATGGGGAAGCACTAAACCTGGAAGGGTTGATCTGATAAAGGTGAGGGAAGCTCTAAATCTTTGGATCAAGGACCCTTCACCAGCATCAAGAATTGGTGCTTGATGGAAAAACAATAATTTTTTTTAAACTACAATGTATTACACTCTTGTTTATACAGTGGACTCCCGGTTTACGATATTTTTTCACTCCAGAAGTATGTTCAGGTGCCAGTACTGACCGAATTTGTTCCCATAAGGAATATTGTGAAGTAGATTAGTCCATTTCAGACCCCCAAACATACACGTACAAACGCACTTACATAAATACACTTACATAACTGGTCGCATTGGGAGCTGATCGTAAACCAAGGGTCCACTGTACATTCCCATACATTGTAGGCCTATTTGCCTACTCAAGACATAGGTCTACAAAGTGTCATGCAACTGCTGATTAGTAAAACAATATAAAAATTTACAAAACTGATCAGATATAAATTGATCAAATACAAATCCTGTATACAGTCATATCTTATATGGTGTAATATTTTGTATATGTAATTGAAAAAAGTACATCCACAATTGAACAGCGGATGGCAAGGCCTTCATACAACACTCTTCAATTCTGGATGAAATTTTTCAATCGCATTATTGAAAAATATAGTACAGTGGACCCCCGCTTTACGATCACCTCCCAATGCGACCAATTATGTAAGTGTATTTATGTAAGTGCATTTGTACGTGTATGTTTGGGGGTCTGAAATGGACTAACCTACTTCACAATATTCCTTATGGGAACAAATTCGGTCAGTACTGGCACCTGAACATACTTCTGGAATGAAATAATATCGTAAACCGGGGGTCCACTGTATATGGAAAAGTGTTGTAAGAGAGCTTACTACATGAAAGTTATAAGTGAAAAACCAAAGAATATTTTGATCCTAGGGCAGTATGGTGACGAGAACCATCCCATTCATCTCCACGGCGAGTACTTCTGGGTACTTGGTGAAGACCGACCCAACGATGTTGTTGATGCTAACATCACACGCAATCAGGTTAGTAATAACAATACAGGTTGTATTAATGTAGGTAGAATTACCGACATTACCTGACATTTTATTTTGGCAACGTTTTGCTCTCCAGGAGCTTTATCAAGCCATTACCAACAGCTTAATAAAACTTCTGAAGAGCAAAACGTTGCCACAATAAAATGTCACATTAGTTGCACTTGTGTCCTTTTATCTAACAACAATACAGATTCTCCTTGAATTACGGTATTTCAACTCCTCGATGGTGCAAAATCAATTACAGTGGAACCTCAAAAATCGAACTGCTCCCAACACGACCAATTATGTAAGTGTATTTTTGTAAGTGCTTTTATAAGTGTATTTTTGAGGGTCTGAAATGGACTAATCTAATTTACATTATTCCTGATGGGAATAAATTCATTCGGTAAAGGCACTTGGACAGCCTTCTGGACTGAAGAAAGTTCGATATTTGAGGTTCCACTGTACTTTGGAGATGAAGGTAACAAGTACATAACTTGTATTCATTTATTTACTTTTCAATACTGTTAATTAGTTAGTTACAGTAATAATTTATTTACTTATTCAGTGACAGTAGTTAATCATTTGCTTATAATATTCATGGTCGACTTACGATTTTTTAACTTAGAATGGTTTGTCAGAACGTGACCCAAGTGTAAGTCGACGAGCACCTGTGTACAGTGTCGACGAGCACCTGTGTACAGTGTCGACGAGCACCTGTGTACAGTGTCGACGAGCACCTGTGTACAGTGTCGACGAGCACCTGTGTACAGTGTCGACGAGCACCTGTGTACAGTGTCGACGAGCACCTGTGTACAGTGTCGACGAGCACCTGTGTACAGTGTCGACGAGCACCTGTGTACAGTGTCGACGAGCACCTGTGTACAGTAATGCACAGGATAGAATCATTATTTAAATGAGAGAATTGTTTTTGTGACCAAATCTACCTGGATTTCCTACTCTATTTCTGCAACATTGCAAGCTCCTGATGATAGTGTTGACTGCAACATGAAAGGCCTAGAGCTATGATTCAACTCCCTCTGTGGTTATTTTGTATCTGCTATCGCTCATTCACGATTACTGCATTAAAGATATAATGTATAAAGTATGGTGCCTATACTCCAGGTAGACTCTGAAAGATGGGTGAGGATGTTAATTTGGAGGGACATCTGAACTGATGTCAGTACACTTCTGGCAAGATAGTGATTGAATGAATGATGGTGACTGTTTCTTCTTAATCACCCAACTTCAGTGTGAGACTTGGATCACTCTGTAGCATGAGATTTGGATCACCCAATTTTGATGGTAGACTTGGCTCACTCTACTACGGCAGTAAATTCCCACCACAGCAGAGTGATCCAAGTACTGTAATTAACACATACTGCCTTAGGAACATTATTACCACAGGAAGTTTGAGCTGATATTGAATAATAACTGGTTTTAAATCCTGGAGGTGGGAAGCACAGTGCCCACACTCAACAATGGGTACAAGGGTGATGGACTGGTTACATCGTTTTCAAGTCTCTTCTGCTTCTATCAACTTTTCTGTACTCGACTGAAGAAGCCTACTGTGTAGGCGAAACGTTTTGAAATAAAGATACCTTACTGTTGCATATGTGGATTACCTAATAATGGGTACAAATTAAAAAAATTACAAAACAAGTTTTTTATGCTAATTTTTTCTTTGTAGGTTATAGAGATGGACAAAAATGGGGAACTGAAAAGAAATTTTGATCATCCAGTGTATAAAGACACCGTCACACTGCCTGATGGAGGCTACACAGTGGTCAGATTCCGCGCAAGTAACCCAGGTAATATATTGTTTGTTTTCCTGTGTAAGTTCATACAGGAGGTCCTGGCCTATACATCACCTCTTTTCAGCTTTCAACTGAGGCACTGTTTAGAGCTTTTACCACTTTTCCGTCGTTGTCCAGATTTTCCCTCAACAGTTGTGTAAGGGAAAGGTGACAGCACCATATTTAGAGTTACAGTGGACCCCCGGTTAACGATATTTTTTCATTCCAGAAGTGTGTTCAGGTGCCAGTACTGACCGAATTTGTTCCCATAAGGAATATTGTGAAGTAGGTTAGTCCATTTCAGACCCCCAAACATACACGTACAAACGCACTTACATAAATACACTTACATAATTGGTCGCATTTGGAGGTGATCGTTAAGCGGGGTCCACTGTAATTCTGTATTTACAGTGTTCTGTACATCATTTTCCTCTATTTACTACTTACCATTAAGTACATTGCTGCCAATCATAGGACGTATAATACGGTGGTACCCCAAGTTTCGTACAAAATTCGTTCCAGAAGGCTGCTCGAGTACCATTACCAAAAGAATTTGTTCCCATAAGGGATAATGTAAATTGGATTAGTCCATTTCAGACCCCCAAAAATACACTCACAAAAACACTTACATAACTGTTTGAGTTGGGAGCTGTAAGAAACTCGGGGTACCACTGTACTTCAGTTCAGTAAGATAAGATAAGATTTTCTTCAGGTTTCTAACCTCGGAGGGTTAGCCACCCAAGATAACCCAAGAAAGTCAATGCGTCATCGAGGACTGTCTAACTTATTTCCATTGTGGTCCTCAATCTTGTCCCCCAGGATGCGACCCACACCAGTCGACTAACACCCAGGTAGTACCTATTTGCTGCTAGGTGAACAGGACAACAGGTGTAAGGAAACACGTCAAAATGTTTCTACCCTGCCGGGAATCAAACCCGAGCCCTTTGTGTGTGAAGCGAGAGCTTTAGCCACCAGGCTACTCCTGGAGCCCAGCCATTGGCCAGGCTTGTCTGGTGCTTGCCTGTTTAACTAGTCTGTTGCTGGTGGTGGTGGTCTGCTGACTCATATATCCATCACAGCCTGATTGATCTGGTAACTCCATACTTCCTCCTATTAATGATTAATACAATTTAGTACACAAATGGTCCAAGTCGGACAGAAACATAGTCATAAGGTTCTTTCTCTTCTATCTGCGAGTTACAGTGGACCCCCGCTTAACGATCACCTCCGAATGCGACCAATTATGTAAGTGTATTTATGTAAGTGCGTTTGTACGTGTATGTTTGGGGGTCTAAAATGGACTAATCTACTTCACAATATTCCTTATGGGAACAAATTCGGTCAGTACTGGCACCTGAACATACTTCTGGAATGAAAAAAGTTCGTTAACCGGGGGTCCACTGTATTTGTGTATTGTTTGAATCACAGTATTGTACCATTTTCTTCTTAATACAATTCAAGCAACAATGAACTTAGTCGTTTTTTAATCAACCAAACCAATGCATTTCCATCCTATACGTATTTCTGAAATCCTTTCAACTGAGAATTTATACTCACAAAAATTTGATATTATTATTTCATGTGTTACAGGCTACTGGTTGCTACACTGCCATCTGTTGTTCCACTCTGTAGCTGGTATGGATTTAGTCATCAAAATCGGAAACAACGAAGACATGCCGAAGGCACCGCCAGATTTTCCGTCATGCGGCAGTTTTAAAGGCTCTGATTTTTTAGTATAAATTATTAATTTAGCTGTGGAAACAAACATTCCAAAATATACTTGACTGACACACATGTGATTTACATATATATATATATATATATATATATATATATATATATATATATATATATATATATATATATATATATATATACATATATATATATATATATAATATTTTTTTTCAACAAACTAGCCATATCCCACCGAGGCCGAGTGACCTAAAAAGAAAAGCAAAAGCTTTTCTTTTTAAATTTAGTAATTTATATAGGCAGGGTGATCCAAAAAAGAAACACTTTCACCATTATTCACACTATCACTGTCTTGCCAGAGGTGCACAGATATGACAGGTAAGATGCCCCTCTTAATGGTAAATATCTCTTAAACCATACCACGGGCGGGATTTGAACCCGCTGGTCCAGTGGCTAACGTGACGGTCCGGAGTTTTGAGACTCTCTGACCGCGGGTTCAAATCCCGCCCGTGGTATGGTTTGCTTGCAATCGTGTCATTACGATTTCATGAGTCAAATATCTGTTACCCCTCATATATTGTTAATGTGTCAAAATAACTGAGATGTATCTGTTCTTAAAATAATGACATCATTGTTTTGCAAACTTAGTGATGTCATTGCAAATATATAAAGACATCGTGATATTGTTGATTGCAAACTTAGTGATGTCATTGCAAATATATAAAGACATCGTAATATTGTTGACTTCTTACCAACAAAACATTGCAGTAATCTGTACAATAACACTAGTGATCACCTCTTCTAATGTGGTGCGTTTTTATTTGTAAATGCGACAGAAAAAGTATATTGAAATTTTAGTACATTGAAGAGCCTTCATAATAAGTACTACGAAGTTTATAATTCACTTCATCTGTGGTATTTTAACAAAAAAACACAATATATAAGCTTTAAAAGATGCCAACTGATGTTATAAATGAAATATACAAAACGATCCCCATATCCACGGGTCTGGTATCTGCGATTTCATTATCTACAGTTTACCGTGTCCCAAGAATAATCCTTAATTTTTCAAAATAATGGCCTTAGAGTACAAAATTAGTGATGGTGAAATTTTTCAAAGCCTCAGAGAAGCCACAAAGTGCTTTCTGTCAGTGAAAATGTGATAATTATCCACTTATTGTGCATAATTTATCAATTAAATTTCATAATAATATAAATGAAAAACGACTTATATACAGTGGACCCTCGGTTAACGATATTTTTTCATTCCAGAAGTATGTTCAGGTGCCATTACTGACTGAATTTGTTCCCATAAGGAATATTGTGAAGTAGATTAGTCCATTTTAGACCCCCAAACATACACGTACAAACACACTTACATAAATACACTTACATAATTGGTCGCATTGGGAGCTGATCGTTATCCGGGGGTCCACTGTACAGTGGACCCCCGGATAACGATCAGCTCCCAACTCGACCAATTATGTAAGTTTATTTTTGTAAGTGCTTTTGTAGGTGTATTTTTAGGGGTCTGAAATGGACTAATCTAATTCACAATATTTCTTATGGGAACAAATTCGGTCTATAACGGCACCCAAACAGACTTCTGGATTGAAATAATATCGTTATGCGGGGGTCCACTGTATATGGTTTGCTACCGTCCTCAGTTTCAGTATCCATGGCAGGTCCTTGGAACATATCCTCTGTGGATACGGGGATCCTACTGTACAAAAATTAATAAAAAAAAAAGGATATATAATAGGCCTACAGATGACATGAGAGGTGCTTAGTAGTTTTAAGTGTAATAGGTTAAGTCTTGTTTGTTTGTATATGGTAGAAAATTTTTTTAATGTTGTTCCCTTCAAGGTCGGTGCTTGATGATGGTCAGATAGCTCTTGATCATGGGAAGTGGAGCTCTTTCTTTCCTGTGAATGTTCCTTGATGCTGGTGAGGGGTTCTTGATATAAGGATCTGGTAGGTTCCTTGATTTTGATGAGGGGTTCTTGATCTCAGAAGCTGGACCTGTGTATTCTAGTACCTTGAAGTCAGCCTGAATACCTTGAAGTCAGCCTGAATACCTTGAAGTCAGCCTGAATACCTTGAAGTCAGCCTGAATACCTTGAAGTCAGCCTGAATACCTTGAAGTCAGCCTGAATACCTTGAAGTCAGCCTGAATACCTTGAAGTCAGCCTGAATACCTTGAAGTCAGCCTGAATACCTTGAAGTCAGCCTGAATACCTTGAAGTCAGCCTGAATACCTTGAAGTCAGCCTGAATACCTTCAGTATTCCCAGGCGCTGTATGTCTCCTATCAGTTTAACGGTGATTCTAATAACAATCTTCCTTGCCTTGAATCGAACCTGATTGCCTCTCATTCCTCAGATACTCTATGGCCCCTATGGGTTTAGCGCTTCCCCAGAAATAGCATAATACTCTTATAACTTCGGCTGTGTTGAATTTTCTTCATTAAATTCAGTCGTGTCTCAGCAATCTTAGCTATTAATATTTGTTAATAAGAAATAAATGCTAATTTATAACCCACTTGGAAACAAAAACTCAGGAGAGCAATTCATCTGTATATTTTGACCACCTTCTGGGGTCCTCTTCAGTAGATCAGCTGAAGAGGACCCCAGAAGAGGGTCGAAATACAGTGGACCCCTGGTTAACGAACTTTTTTCATTCCAGTAGTATGTTCAGGTGCCAGTACTGACCGAATTTTTTCCCATAAGGAATATTGTGAAGTAGATTAGTCCATTTCAGACCCCCAAACATACACGTACAAACGCACTTACATAAATACACTTACATAATTGGTCGCATTTGGAGGTGATCGTTAAGCGGGGGTCCACCGTATACAGGTCAATTAAACTCCTGAGTTTGTCTCTCCATGTGGGTCATTATTGAGTATTAATTCATTTTTTTATTAACAAATTGGCCGTTTTCCACCTAGGTAGGGTGACCCCCCCCCCCCCAAAAAAAAAAACCACTTTCATCATTATTCACTCCATCACTGTCTTGCCGGAGGCGCGTCTACACTACACTTATAAAACTGCAACATATCAATAACCTTCCTTCGGAAAGAGCATAAATATTTTTATATATGAGAAAGCGCTAAACCCATAAAAGTGTTACAGTACCTGGGAAACGGGAGGTAATCAGGTTTGATCTGAGGAAGGGGAGGGAGCTTCAGTACCATAAAGTGAGAGTCACAAGCATGAAGGTCAATGGTATCAATATTATGCAACACTGAAATACAACAAACAAGGTCAAATATATTAGTTACAGTATTTCTGAATGTGATATCGTATAATTTTTTACTAAAATATTTGTAAAATATTTCAGAAATACAACAAATAAATTAGAACTGCTGTATATGATTATTTATCCCCTCGTTATTACTGGGTAATATAAGGTGCAGGAGGGAAGAGGAGCGATTTGTGGAATGATGATGTAAAGAGAGTAGTAAGGGAGAAAAAGTTAGCATATGAGAAGTTTTTACAAAGTAGAAGTGATGCAAGGATGGAAGAGTATATGGAGAAAAAGAGAGAGGTTAAGAGAGTGGTGAAGCAATGTAAAAAGAGAGCAAATGAGAGAGTGGGTGAGATGTTATCAACAAATTTTGTTGAAGATAAGAAAAGGTTTTGGAGTGAGATTAACAAGTTAAGGAAGCCTAGAGAACAAATGGATTTGTCAGTTAAAAATAGGAGAGGAGAGTTATTAATGGAGAGTTAGAGGTATTGGGAAGATGGAGGGAATATTTTGAGGAATTGTTAAATGTTGATGAAGATAGGGAAGCTGTGATTTCGTGTATAGAGCAAGGAGGAATAACATCTTGTAGGAGTGAGGAAGAGCCAGTTGTGAGTGTGGGGGAAGTTCGTGAGGCAGTAGGTAAAATGAAAGGGGGTAAGGCAGCCGGGATTGATGGGATAAAGATAGAAATGTTAAAAGCAGGTGGGGATATAGTTTTGGAGTGGTTGGTGCAATTATTTAATAAATGTATGGAAGAGGGTAAGGTACCTAGGGATTGGCAGAGAGCATGCATAGTTCCTTTGTATAAAGGCAAAGGGGATAAAAGAGAGTGCAAAAATTATAGGGGGATAAGTCTGTTGAGTGTACCTGGTAAAGTGTATGGTAGAGTTATAATTGAAAGAATTAAGAGTAAGACGGAGAATAGGATAGCAGATGAACAAGGAGGCTTTAGGAAAGGTAGGGGGTGTGTGGACCAGGTGTTTACAGTGAAACATATAAGTGAACAGTATTTAGATAAGGCTAAAGAGGTCTTTGTGGCATTTATGGATTTGGAAAAGGCGTATGACAGGGTGGATAGGGGGGCAATGTGGCAGACGTTGCAGGTGTATGGTGTAGGAGGTAGGTTACTGAAAGCAGTGAAGAGTTTTTACGAGGATAGTGAGGCTCAAGTTAGAGTATGTAGGAAAGAGGGAAATTTTTTCCCAGTAAAAGTAGGCCTTAGACAAGGATGTGTGATGTCACCGTGGTTGTTTAATATATTTATAGATGGGGTTGTAAGAGAAGTAAATGCGAGGGTCTTGGCAAGAGGCGTGGAGTTAAAAGATAAAGAATCACACACAAAGTGGGAGTTGTCACAGCTGCTCTTTGCTGATGACACTGTGCTCTTGGGAGATTCTGAAGAGAAGTTGCAGAGATTGGTGGATGAATTTGGTAGGGTGTGCAAAAGAAGAAAATTAAAGGTGAATACAGGAAAGAGTAAGGTTATGAGGATAACAAAAAGATTAGGTGATGAAAGATTGAATATCAGATTGGAGGGAGAGAGTATGGAGGAGGTGAACGTATTCAGATATTTGGGAGTGGACGTGTCAGCGGATGGGTCTATGAAAGATGAGGTGAATCATAGAATTGATGAGGGAAAAAGAGTGAGTGGTGCACTTAGGAGTCTGTGGAGACAAAGAACTTTGTCCTTGGAGGCAAAGAGGGGAATGTATGAGAGTATAGTTTTACCAACGCTCTTATATGGGTGTGAAGCGTGGGTGATGAATGTTGCAGCGAGGAGAAGGCTGGAGGCAGTGGAGATGTCATGTCTGAGGGCAATGTGTGGTGTGAATATAATGCAGAGAATTCGTAGTTTGGAAGTTAGGAGGAGGTGCGGGATTACCAAAACTGTTGTCCAGAGGGCTGAGGAAGGGTTGTTGAGGTGGTTCGGACATGTAGAGAGAATGGAGCGAAACAGAATGACTTCAAGAGTGTATCAGTCTGTAGTGGAAGGAAGGCGGGGTAGGGGTCGGCCTAGGAAAGGTTGGAGGGAGGGGGTAAAGGAGGTTTTGTGTGCGAGGGGCTTGGACTTCCAGCGAGCATGCATGAGCGTGTTTGATAGGAGTGAATGGAGACAAATGGTTTTTAATACTTGACGTGCTGTTGGAGTGTGAGCAAAGTAACATTTATGAAGGGGTTCAGGGAAACCGGCAGGCCGGACTTGAGTCCTGGAGATGGGAAGTACAGTGCCTGCACTCTGAAGGAGGGGTGTTAATGTTGCAGTTTAAAAACTGTAGTGTAAAGCACCCTTCTGGCAAGACAGTGATGGAGTGAATGATTGTGAAAGTTTTTCTTTTTCGGGCCACCCTGCCTTGGTGGGAATCGGCCAGTGTGATAATAAAAAATAATAAAATAAGGTGATCATCATGCACCATGGTGCACCAGGTCATCATCATGCACCATGGTGCACCAGGTCATCATCATGCACCATGGCACACCAGGTCATCATCATACACCATGGTGCACCAGGTCATCATCATGCACCATGGTGCACCAGGTCATCATCATGCACCATGGTGCACCAGGTCATCATCATGCACCATGGCACACCAGGTCATCATCATGCACCATGGTGCACCAGGTCATCATCATGCACCATGGTGCACCAGGTCATCATGCACCATGGTGCACCAGGTCATCATGCACCATGGTGCACCAGGTCATCATCATGCACCATGGCACACCAGGTGATCATCATGCACCATGGTGCACCAGGTCATCATCATGCACCATGGTGCACCAGGTCATCATCATGCACCATGGCACACCAGGTCATCATCATGCACCATGGTGCACCAGGTCATCATCATGCACCATGGTGCACCAGGTCATCATCATGCACCATGGTGCACCAGGTCATCATCATGCACCATGGTGCACCAGGTCATCATCATGCACCATGGTGCACCAGGTCATCATCATGCACCATGGTGCACCAGGTCATCATCATGCACCATGGTGCACCAGGTCATCATCATGCACCATGGCGCACCAGGTCATCATCATGCACCATGGCGCACCACGACGAGTTTTGGAAATTCAGACTTATTATTGAATTTAACAAAAGCCTATATTATTATTGATGGTGTACAATAATAAGAAGTTGACGAATAAGACACATGCTAGGAAAATGATAGAATGGATAATGAGAACCTTCAAAACTAGAGATGGATAATGAGAACCTTCAACACTAGGGATGGATAATGAGAACCTTCAAAACTAGAGATGGATAATGAGAACCTTCAACACTAGGGATGGATAGTGAAAACCTTCAAAACTTGGGATGTCTAGACCATGATGATTATGTTTAAATAGCTTATTCTCTCAAGGCTGGAATATTGCTGTACACTGCCCCCTTCAAGGCTGGAATATTGCTGTATACTACTGGTCCCTTTCAAGGCTGGTGAAATTACAGACTGGAGAATATACACAGAACTTTCACTGCATGTATAATTATGATAAAGCACATAAATTACTGGGAACAGTTGAAGTCCCTTGATTTGTATTCCCTGGAATGCTGGCGAGAAAGATACATGATAATATACACTTGGAAAATCCTAGAGGGACTAGTCCCAAAGCAGCACACAAAAATCACTCCCTATGGTAGCAAAAGACTCGGTAGGAGATGCAACATTCCCCCAGTGATAAGCAGTGGTTCCACGAGTATGCTAAGAGACAACACAATAAGTGTCAGGGGCCCAAGACTGTTCAATTGTCTCCTTTGGTTATCTTCAAGACCCCCTGACTGTCTTCAAGAAGGTGCTGGACAGTACCTGACCAACCAGACTGTGATTCCTATGTTGGTTTACATGCAGCCAGCAGTAACAGCCCAGTTGGCTGATCAGGCCCTGATCCACGTGGATCATGGACCAGGCCACGGGAGTGCTGACACCCAGGTATACTTCCACCAGTCAGCAGAGATCCCCTGACACTCCAGGGAGAGTAACAAGGCAGTTCTTACATAACCACTCAGTCCACACAAGACTATATAAGTTTATTTAGTTACAGCTACACATAAATACAATTATCATACAAAGTGTAAATTACCTAGAATGACCCAAAAGAGTCAATGTGACCTATTTCCATTGGGGGTCCGACTTATTTCCATTGGGGGTCCGACTTATTTCCATTGGGGGTCCGACTTATTTCCATTGGAGGTCCGACTTATTTCCATTGGGGTCCGACTTATTTCCATTGGGGGTCCGACTTATTTCCATTGGAGGTCCGACTTATTTCCATTGGGGGTCCGACTTATTTCCATTGGAGGTCCGACTTATTTCCATTGGGGGTCCGACTTATTTCCATTGGGGGTCCGACTTATTTCCATTGGGGGTCCGACTTATTTCCATTGGGGGTCCGACTTATTTCCATTGGGGGTCCGACTTATTTCCATTGGGGGTCCGACTTATTTCCATTGGGGGTCCGACTTATTTCCATTGGAGGTCCGACTTATTTCCATTGGGGGTCCGACTTATTTCCATTGGGGGTCCGACTTATTTCCATTGGGGGTCCGACTTATTTCCATTGGGGGTCCGACTTATTTCCATTGGGGGTCCGACTTATTTCCAGTAAGCTATCATACTCACCCTCCCTCCATCTAGTGACAGGTTCTGCCTCCAAGCTTTCATGTATGAAATATCTTCTATGAACTCCCACATTCTCATTTTTAATCACTGTCACCTCAGAATGTAAGAATGGAGGAGCACTGAGGCAGGTCTACTGGCCCATACTAGGCAACTCCTTCTCAAAACCACCTATTCCCACCCACTCTCTTGTCCAGCTTTTTCCCAGAGCTTCCCAAGAATGTTCTTCAACACCTCAGGGATGCAGCTTAGCAGCTTGAAATGACTGCATCAGTTTCCCAGGTGGAGTAGACTTTGGGGTCGCTTTTTTTACCATATAGAGAAATACACATTCCTTCCTAGAAGCCAACTCACCACATACATACCCAACCCAGAAACTTGTCCACATCAGATGCCCACACATCTGTCCTTGAAGCTCGCCCACCTGCCCTTGAAGCACAGTATTAATCATGATCCTCAGTTGTACGATATATATATATATATATATATATAATATATATATATATATATATATATATATATATATATATATATATATATATATATATATATATAATGTCCAGTCCCGTGTACTCTTCCACTCCCTCCCAACATCCAACAGGTATACAAGCACCATGCCTGCCTGCATGCCTACCAGCCTACCTACCAGCCTACCTACCAGCCTACCTACCAAACCCACCTACCTACCTACCTACCTACCAACCTACCTACCAACCTACCAACCTACCTACCTACCTACCAACCTACCTACCAACCTACCTACCTACCTACCTACCAACCTACCTACCAACCAATCTACCTACCAACCTACCTACCTACGTACCTGCCTACCTACCTACCTACCTACCTACCAACCAATCTACCTACCAACCTACCTACCTACCAACCTACCTACCTACCAACCCTACCTACCTACCTACCTGCCTACCTACCTACCAACCTATCTACATACCAACCTACCAACCAACCTACCTACCTACCTACCAACCTAATTACCAATCTACCTACTATCAACCTACCTACCAACCTACTTACCTACCTACCAACCTACCAACCTACTACCTACCAACCTATCTACCTACCTACCTACCAACCTACCTACCTACCAACCTACCTACCTGCCAACCTACCTACCAAAACCTATCTACCTACCTACCTACCAACCTACCTACCAACCTACCTACCAACCTACCTACCTGCTTACCTACCTCCCTACCCACCTACCTACCAAACCCACCTACCAACCTACCTACCTAACAACCTACCTACCAACCTACCTACCTACCAACCTACCTACCTACCTACCTGCCTAAACCCACCAACCTACCTACCTACCTACCTATCAACCTACCTACCTGCCAACCTACCTACCAACCTACCTACCTACCAACCTACCTACCAACCTACCTACCAACCTACCTACCAACCTACTTACCAACCTACCTACCTACGTACCTGCTTACCTACCTCCCTACCCACCTACCTACCAACCTACCTGCCTAACAACCTACCTACCAACCTACCAACCTACCTACCTACCTACCAACCTATCTACCAACCTATCTACCAACCTACCTACCTACCAACCTACCTACCAACCTACCACCTACCAACCTACCTACCTATCAACCTACCTACCTACCTACCAACCTACCAACCTACCTATCTACCTACCTACCTACAAACCTACCTACCAACCAACCTACCTACCAACCAAACCTACCAACCTACCTTCCAACCTACCTACCAACCTACCTACCAACCTACCTACCAACCTACCTACCTACCTACCTACCTACCAACCAACCAACCTACCTACCAACCTACCAACCAACCTACCTACCAACCTACCTACCTACCAACCAACCTACCTACCAACCAACCTACCAACCTACCAACCTACCAACCTACCTACCTACCTACCAACCTACCTACCAACCAACCTACCTACCAACCTACCTACCTACCTACCTATCAACCTACCTACCTACCAACCTACCTACCAACCTACCTACCAACCTACTTACCAACCTACCTACGTACCTGCTTACCTACCTCCCTACCCACCTACCTACCAACATACCTACCTACCTACCAACCAACCTACCTACCTACCTACCTACCTACCAACCTACCTACCTACCAACCAACCTACCAACCAACCTACCTACTAACCTACCTACCTACCAACCTACCTACCTACCTACCAACCAACCTACCTACCAACCTACCTACCTACCTACCTACCAACCTACCTACCTACCTACCTACCTACCTACCTACCTACACAACACATTGCCAATGCTCCCCAAGCAATAAGTATAGAAGAAAGAATCTGATATATTTCCACTCAACCTCTTACAAAATTTGCAACTGTGGCCTCTTGCAGTCCTTGTTGCAGGAGCTAAGAAATCTTCATGTACTCTTGTTTGTGAAGAACAGGAAGGTGAGAGTACATACAGCACCCTAGTTCACGCTCATATGTGCCAGGTTCTGATATACCCCACACCCATCCTGTGGGCGGCAGTCAAAATATTATGGAGGTACATAATGGGTCCAGGGACCTAGTAACGACCATCAAAGACGGGGACCAGGAGCTATGAACTGACCCCTGCAACCACAAATAGGTGAGTACATAATGGGTCCAGGAGCTAGTGTTACGAAGCTCGGACAGCTGATCAAATTTTAGACAAATATCCTGACTCTATCATAAATAATACAACACCCATTACATCTTCCTCCTGTGACACTGGTAATTATTTATTTATTAAATATTAGCGGGTATTCTCCCGGCCCGGGCCTTTTCCAAGTGGTGGCCCGGCCTTGACTCCCTCTTTAGGGAGTGTCTGAGACCTAAGTCTGCCATGGGAGGAGGCACAAGTACCTCCTCATCTTTGGGACCAACTGTCCCCAGGCCTAGCCACAAGCTAGGCCTCAGGACCAACTGTCCCCAGGCCTAGCCACAAGCTAGGCCTCAGGACCAACTGTCCCCAGGCCTAGCCACAAGCTAGCCTCAGGACCAACTGTCCCCAGGCCTAGCCACAAGCTAGGCCTCAGGACCAACTGTCCCCAGGCGTAGCCACAAGCTAGGCCTCAGGACCAACTGTCCCCAGGCCTATCCACAAGCTAGGCCTCAGGACCAACTGTCCCCAGGCCTAGCCACAAGCTAGGCCTCAGGACCAACTGTCCCCAGGCCTAGCCACAAGCTAGGCCTCTCTGGTCTGCCATCCCCGCCCCAAGGGGGCTAATGGGAATGACAGTCTTATGAGCTAAAGACTCGGGCTCAGGCACCTACCCTACCCTAGAAGGGTTAGGCATGGTGTCGATCCTGACACTGGTAATGACGACCCTCTCCCAGTAAATTCATTTTCCCACAAAATTAAGATTTCTCACATGACTATGGACTCCATGCACAACCATCATACACATCTCTACAAACAATACATATACTGGAAATATATTTTTGTTTCAGAGTTGGCATGAGTTGTGGTCAGCAACCACTCCAAATTTTGTGGTATTAGTGGCTGGAGAGTTTTCAGAATTTTTTGGTTAAAAGTTTGCCATGTGATACTTGGAGAATATTGGTGGTTATGATAGTCTACCATCAGTCCCGTGACTATCACTGGCCTCACAGATTACATTACCACCGCATTTAACGCTTTGGTTTCCTGCATTCGCATCTGTGTAACCTCAGACGTCTATAAGATGTCAGTCTTACCTTAGTTTTACCTCAGTCTTCTAATGTTAGTATCAGACGTCTGTAAGATATCACTATTACCTCAGTCTTACCTCATTCTTACCTCAGTCTTACCTCAGTCTTACCTTAGTCTTACCTCAGTCTTACCTTAGTCTTACCTCAGTCTTACCTCAGTCTTGTAATGTTAGTCTCAGACGTCTGTAAGATATCACTATTACCTCAGTCTTACCTCAGTCTTCTTATGTTAGTCTCAGACGTCTATATCATTATTACCTTAGTCTTACCTCAGTCTTACCTTAGTCTTGCCTCAGTCTTACCTTAGTCTTGCCTCAGTCTTACCTCAGTCTTACCTCAGTCTTGCCTCAGTCTTACCTCAGTCTTGCCTCAGTCTTACCTCAGTCTTACCTCAGTCTTACCTTAGTCTTACCTCAGTCTTACCTCAGTCTTGCCTCAGTCTTACCTCAGTCTTAACTCAGTCTTACCTTAGTCTTACCTCAGTCTGCTAATGTCAGTCTCAGACATCTCAGATATCATTATTACCTCAGTCTTACCTCAGTCTTACCTTAGTCTTACCTCAGTCTTACCTCAGTCTTACCTTAGTCTTACCTCAGTCTTACCTCAGTCTTACCTCAGTCTTACCTCAGTCTTACCTCAGTTTTCTTCTGTTCAGTTCACGTCTGAGTAACTGTAACCTGATACAAACGTGTAAGTTGTTCATAATGTTGAGATACAGTCCCTGGACCCACTATGTGCCCCTAATCTTCTGACTACCACCCACACGATGGGTATGATAAAGTTATTAAATTAGACACATGTGCAACTCTGGGTATGTTTATTGAGGAAACGTTTCGCCACACAGTGGCTTCATCAGTCCATACAAAGGAGAATCTTGAAGAACAGGAGGAGAATGAGGTAATCAGTCCCTCTACAATCCTGTGGTGAAGATATTAAACTGTGTGTGTGTGGTTGTAGCATCAACCAAACACTGACAGATTTATCACGTCTGGAATCTTGGTTATATTGATGTCACTTTGCTAAAATACATCAATCAGATGACGTGATCTTTTCCTGACATCTCTCCAGACTATGACCATCATGCACTCGACACCTGACTATCTTGGTTATATGTAACTTTACTTACGTACGGGTACATAAGTACATGACTCATAAGTACAATTATGTAGAGTGTAAACTACACACAAGGGTAAACTACCCACAAGGGTAAACTACACACAAGGGTAAACTACCCACAAGGGCAAACTACACACAAGGGTAAACTACACACAAGGGTAAACTACACACAAGGGTAAACTACACACAAGGGTAAACTACACACAAGGGTAAACTACACACAAGGGTAAACTACACACAAGGGTAAACTACACACAAGGGTAAACTACACACAAGGGTAAACTACACACAAGGGTAAACTACCCACAAGGGTAAACTACACACAAGGGTAAACTACACACAAGGGTAAACTACACACAAGGGTAAACTACCCACAAGGTAAACTACCCACAAGGGTAAACTACACACAAGGGTAAACTACACACAAGGGTAAACTACACACAAGGGTAAACTACACACAAGGGTAAACTACCCACAAGGGTAAACTACCCACAAGGGTAAACTACACACAGGGTAAACTACACACAAGGGTAAACTACACACAAGGGTAAACTACCCACAAGGGTAAACTACCCACAAGGGTAAACTACCCACAAGGGTAAACTACCCACAAGGGTAAACTACCCACAAGGGTAAACTACACACAAGGGTAAACTACCCACAAGGGTAAACTTCCCACAAGGGTAAACTTCCCACAAGGGTAAACTACACACAAGGGTAAACTACACACAAGGGTAAACTACCCACAAGGGTAAACTACCCACAAGGGTAAACTACCCACAAGGGTAAACTACCCACAAGGGTAAACTACCCACAAGGGGTAAACTACACACAAGGGTAAACTACCCACAAGGGTAAACTTCCCACAAGGGTAAACTTCCCACATGGGTAAACTTCCCACAAGGGTAAACTTCCCACAAGGGTAAACTACCCACAAGGGTAAACTACCCACAAGGGTAAACTACACACAAGGGTAAACTACCCACAAGGGTAAACTTCCCACAAGGGTAAACTTCCCACAAGGGTAAACTTCCCACAAGGGTAAACTTCCCACAAGGGTAAACTACCCACAAGGGTAAACTACACACAAGGGTAAACTACCCACAAGGGTAAACTACACACAAGGGTAAACTACCCACAAGGGTAAACTACACACAAGGGTAAACTACCCACAAGGGTAAACTACCCACAAGGGTAAACTACCCACAAGGGTAAACTACCCACAAGGGTAAACTACCCACAAGGGTAACCCCCCAAAAATCAAAAGTACCTCATTTCTATTGAGATTGTTAACTAATTTGAGGTTAATTTGTATCTCGTATAGTAATGAGACTCTCAATAAAGACTCCGAAATATATTTTAAAGCAACACATTGTGTAGCTTAGGAGTAAAATTGCTAGCTAGAATATAGCTGATATGAAAATAATTTGGTATTTCAAAGTTTAGTAAATTTTTCTCCCCATTACCAGGTACCCTTAGGATGCCGTATACATAATTTTTATACATAAAATCAAAATTTACAATGAGGATACATATAAATAGTTTACAATAGTGATTTATATGTAATAGCCTCTATTTATACATTACATTTTGGGCTATTTATACCCAAAAAGTCACTGATAATAAGCTAAAAGTAAATATAGGAAAAATAGGTTAGTCTCCCCTTAAATGGCCAGAAAAAATGATATTAAATACCTTTTCAAGAATTTCTCAGAGAATTTACAATGGAATTTACCCAGAGAAGTTACATTATTATAGCAGATATATAGAACAAAACGTGTTGTAGGAAAATGATGAAGCCAATAGATGGTAGAGGAAAATCCTGATAGATAATGTGATGGGTTACTTGGGACGTGGGACGCCTGAGACTACTGATGTAGCTAGGTGCTGCCTGCACCTGGTACTACTAGGTGCTGCCTGCACCTGGTACTACTAGGTGCTGCCTGCACCTGGTACTACTAGGTGCTGCCTGCACCTGGTACTACTAGGTGCTGCCTGCACCTGGTACTACTAGGTGCTGCCTGCACCTGGTACTACTAGGTGCTGCCTGCACCTGTTACTACTAGGTGCTGCCTGCACCTGTTACTACTAGGTGCTGCCTGCACCTGGTACTACTAGGTGCTGCCTGCACCTGGTACTACTAGGTGCTGCCTGCACCTGGTACTACTAGGTGCTGCCTGCACCTGTTACTACTAGGTGCTGCCTGCACCTGTTACTACTAGGTGCTGCCTGCACCTGGTACTACTAGGTGCTGCCTGCACCTGGTACTACTAGGTGCTGCCTGCACCTGGTACTACTAGGTGCTGCCTGCACCTGTTACTACTAGGTGCTGCCTGCACCTGGTACTACTAGGTGCTGCCTGCACCTGTTACTACTAGGTGCTGCCTGCACCTGGTACTACTAGGTGCTGCCTGCACGTGTTACTACTAGGTGCTGCCTGCACCTGTTACTACTAGGTGCTGCCTGCACCTGGTACTACTAGGTGCTGCCTGCACCTGGTACTACTAGGTGCTGCCTGCACCTGGTACTACTAGGTGCTGCCTGCACCTGGTACTACTAGGTGCTGCCTGCACCTGTTACTACTAGGTGCTGCCTGCACCTGTTACTACTAGGTGCTGCTTGCACCTGGTACTACTAGGTGCTGCCTGCACCTGGTACTACTAGGTGCTGCCTGCACCTGGTACTACTAGGTGCTGCCTGCACCTGGTACTACTAGGTGCTGCCTGCACCTGTTACTACTAGGTGTTGCCTGCACCTGGTACTACTAGGTGCTGCCTGCACCTGGTACTACTAGGTGCTGCCTGCACCTGGTACTACTAGGTGCTGCCTGCACCTGGTACTACTAGGTGCTGCCTGCACCTGTTACTACTAGGTGCTGCCTGCACCTGTTACTACTAGGTGCTGCCTGCACCTGGTACTACTAGGTGCTGCCTGCACCTGTTACTACTAGGTGTTGCCTGCACCTGGTACTACTAGGTGCTGCCTGCACCTGGTACTACTAGGTGCTGCCTGCACCTGGTACTACTAGGTGCTGCCTGCACCTGGTACTACTAGGTGCTGCCTGCACCTGTTACTACTAGGTGTTGCCTGCACCTGGTACTACTAGGTGCTGCCTGCACCTGGTACTACTAGGTGCTGCCTGCACCTGGTACTACTAGGTGCTGCCTGCACCTGGTACTACTAGGTGCTGCCTGCACCTGTTACTACTAGGTGCTGCCTGCACCTGGTACTACTAGGTGCTGCCTGCACCTGTTACTACTAGGTGCTGCCTGCACCTGTTACTACTAGGTGCTGCCTGCACCTGTTACTACTAGGTGCTGCCTGCACCTGTTACTACTAGGTGCTGCCTGCACCTGTTACTACTAGGTGCTGCCTGCACCTGTTACTACTAGGTGCTGCCTGCACCTGTTACTACTAGGTGCTGCCTGCACCTGTTACTACTAGGCAAGAAACTAGCCTCAGCTAGTAGTGTCGTGAAGTAGGTGCTGCCTGCACCTGTTACTACTAGGCAAGAAACTAGCCTCAGCTTGTAGTGTCGTGAACTAGGTGCTGCCTGCACCTGTTACTACCAGGCAAGAAACTAGCCTCAGCTAGTAGAGTCGTGAACTAGGTACTACCTACACCTGCCACCAGGCAAGAAACTAGCCTCAGCTAGTAGAGTCGTGAACTAGGTACTACCTACACCTGCCACCAGGCAAGAAACTAGCCTCAGCTAGTAGAGTCGTGAACTAGGTACTACCTACACCTGCCACCAGGCAAGAAACTAGCCTCAGATAGTAGAGTCGTGAACTAGGTACTACCTACACCTGCCACCAGGCAAGAAACTAGCCTCAGCTAGTAGAGTCGTGAACTAGGTACTACCTACACCTACCACCAGGCAAGAAACTAGCATCAGCTAGTAGAGTCGTGAACTAGGTACTACCTACACCTGCCACCAGGCAAGAAACTAGCCTCAGCTAGTAGAGTCGTGAACTAGGTACTACCTACACCTGCCACCAGGCAAGAAACTAGCCTCAGCTAGTAGAGTCGTGAACTAGGTACTACCTACACCTGCCACCAGGCAAGAAACTAGCCTCAGCTAGTAGAGTCGTGAACTAGGTACTACCTACACCTACCACCAGGCAAGAAACTAGCCTCAGCTAGTAGAGTCGTGAACTAGGTACTACCTACACCTGCCACCAGGCAAGAAACTAGCCTCAGCTAGTAGAGTCGTGAACTAGGTACTACCTACACCTGCCACCAGGCAAGAAACTAGCCTCAGCTAGTAGAGTCGTGAACTAGGTACTACCTACACCTGCCACCAGGCAAGAAACTAGCCTCAGCTAGTAGAGTCGTGAACTAGGTACTACCTACACCTGCCACCAGGCAAGAAACTAGCCTCCGCTAGTAGAGTCGTGAACTAGGTACTACCTACACCTGCCACCAGGCAAGAAACTAGCCTCAGCTAGTAGTGTCGTGAACTAGGTACTACCTACACCTGCCACCAGGCAAGAAACTAGCCTCAGCTAGTAGAGTCGTGAACTAGGTACTACCTACACCTGCCACCAGGCAAGAAACTAGCCTCAGCTAGTAGTGTCGTGAACTAGGTACTACCTACACCTGCCACCAGGCAAGAAACTAGCCTCAGCTAGTAGAGTCGTGAACTAGGTACTACCTACACCTGCCACCAGGCAAGAAACTAGCCTCAGCTAGTAGAGTCGTAAACTAGGTACTACCTACACCTGCCACCAGGCAAGAAACTAGCCTCAGCTAGTAGTGTCGTGAACTACGTACTACCTACACCTGCCACCAGGCAAGAAACTAGCCTCAGCTAGTAGTGTCGTGAACTAGGTACTACCTACACCTGCCACCAGGCAAGAAACTAGCCTCAGCTAGTAGTGTCGTGAACTAGGTACTACCTACACCTGCCACCAGGCAAGAAACTAGCCTCAGCTAGTAGTGTCGTGAACTAGGTACTACCTACACCTGCCACCAGGCAAGAAACTAGCCTCAGCTAGTAGTGTCGTGAACTAGGTACTACCTACACCTACCACCAGGCAAGAAACTAGCCTCAGCTAGTAGTGTCGTGAACTAGGTACTACCTACACCTACCACCAGGCAAGAAAGTAGCCTCAGCTAGTAGTGTCGTGAACTAGGTACTACCTACACCTGCCACCAGGCAAGAAACTAGCCTCAGCTAGTAGTGTCGTGAACTAGGTACTACCCACACCTACCACCAGGCAAGAAACTAGCCTCAGCTAGTAGTGTCGTGAACTAGGTACTACCCACACCTGCCACCAGGCAAGAAACTAGTCTCAGCTAGTAGTGTCGTGAACTAGGTACTACCTACACCTACCACCAGGCAAGAAACTAGCCTCAGCTAGTAGTGTCGTGAACTAGGTGCTACCTACACCTGCCAACAGGCAAGAAACTAGCCTCAGCTAGTAGTGTCGTGAACTAGGTACTACCTACACCTGCCACCAGGCAAGAAACTAGCCTCAGCTAGTAGTGTCGTGAACTAGGTACTACCTACACCTACCACCAGGCAAGAAACTAGCCTCAGCTAGTAGTGTCGTGAACTAGGAACTACCTACACCTGCCACCAGGCAAGAAACTAGCCTCAGCTAGTAGTGTCGTGAACTAGGAACTACCTACACCTGCCACCAGGCAAGAAACTAGCCTCAGCTAGTAGAGTCGTGAACTAGGTACTACCTACACCTGCCACCAGGCAAGAAACTAGCCTCAGCTAGTAGTGTCGTGAACTAGGTACTACCTACACCTGCCACCAGGCAAGAAACTAGCCTCAGCTAGTAGAGTCGTGAACTAGGTACTACCTACACCTGCCACCAGGCAAGAAACTAGCCTCAGCTAGTAGTGTCGTGAACTAGGTACTAACTACACCTGCCACCAGGCAAGAAACTAGCCTCAGCTAGTAGAGTCGTGAACTAGGTACTACCTACACCTGCCACCAGGCAAGAAACTAGCCTTAACTGCAACCCTCAAGGATTATCTTAGGGAAATCCAACATTTCTATACGTATACTTGTCCTCAATAAGCGGGAAAGATTGAGTATTATACCCGAGTCTTACAATACACTGACGTGTTCAGTGTAACAATACACTGACGTGTTCAGTGTAACAATCCGTAATATACTCGGAAATCTAGTTTTCGATAAATGAAACGTAAAAATATTTCAGGAAATGCCCGAAATGCCTCCATTACCTGGGGATTTCCCTCTATCTTCATGTCACTCTTTTGGAACCATTGTAATGGTGTTCTTCGGAACCAATGTAATGGTGTTCCATATTCTGGGAACAATTGCAAAGTTGAGAACCATCATTACGGCCTTAACTAGCAAGTTATTCTTCAAATATGGAGCCTACCTTGACTGAGGCTCTCTGTGTTTAACTCTAAATAGGTAAAAATATAATGGAACCCTGGTGTTTCAACTTAATTGGTTCCTAGTGGTGTTCCAACTGCGAAAAGTTTAATGTCAGAAATAGTATTACCACTGAAATGTCTAAATATAATTAACTGGTTCTGGGCCAGGAACTGTGTGAGGCTACTGTATGAGGCTACTGTATGAGGCTACTGTATGAGGCTACTGTGTAAGGCTACTGTATGAGGCTACTGTATGATGCTACTGTATGAGGCTACTGTATGAGGCTACTGTGTGAGGCTACTGTATGAGGCTACTGTATGAGGCTACTGTGTGAGGCTACTGTATGAGGCTACTGTATGAGGCTACTGTATGAGGCTACTGTATGAGGCTACTGTATGAGGCTACTGTGTGAGGCTACTGTGTGAGGCTACTGTATGAGGCTACTGTATGAGGCTGCTGTATGAGGCTACTGTATGAGGCTACCGTATGAGGCTACCGTATGAGGCTACTGTATGAGGCTACTGTATGAGGCTACTGTATGAGGCTACTGTGTGAGGCTGCTGTATGAGGCTACTGTATGAGGCTACTGTATGAGGCTGCTGTATGAGGCTACTGTATGAGGCTACCGTATGAGGCTACTGTATGAGGCTACTGTATGAGGCTACTGTATGAGGCTACTGTATGAGGCTGCTGTATGAGGCTACTGTATGAGGCTACCGTATGAGGCTACTGTATGAGGCTACTGTATGAGGCTACTGTATGAGGCTACTGTATGAGGCTACTGTGTGAGGCTGCTGTATGAGGCTACTGTACGAGGCTACTGTATGAGGCTGCTGTATGAGGCTACTGTATGAGGCTACCGTATGAGGCTACTGTATGAGGCTACTGTATGAGGCTACTGTATGAGGCTACTGTATGAGGCTACTGTATGAGGCTGCTGTATGAGGCTACTGTGTGAGGCTGCTGTATGAAGCTACTGTATGAGGCTACTGTATGAGGTTAATGTATGAGGTTAATGTATGAGGTTAATGTATGAGGCTACTGTATGATGCTACTGTATGAGATTAATGTATGAGGTCAATGTATGAGGCTACTGTATGAGGCTACTGTGTGAGGCTACTGTATGAGGCTACTGTATGAGGCTACTGTATGAGGCTACTGTATGAGGCTACTGTATGAGGCTACTGTGTGAGGCTACTGTATGAGGCTACTGTATGAGACTACTGTATGAGGCTACTGTGTGAGGCTATTATATGAGGCTACTGTATGAGGCTACTGTATGAGGCTACTGTATGAGGCTACTGTATGAGGCTACTGTATGAGGCTACTGGATGAGGCTACTGTGTGAGGCTACTGTATGAGGCTACTGTATGAGGCTACTGTGTGAGGCTACTGTATGAGGCTGCTGTATGACGCTACTGTATGAGGCTACTGTGTGAGGCTGCTGTATGACGCTACTGTATGAGGCTACTGTATGAGGCTACTGTATGAGGCTACTGTATGAGGCTACTGTATGAGGCTACTGTATGAGGCTACTGTATGAGGCTGCTGTATGAGGCTTCTGTGTGAGGCTGCTGTATGAGGCTACTGTATGAGGCTACTGTATGAGGTTAATGTATGAGGTTAATGTATGAGGTTAATGTATGAGGCTACTGTATGATGCTACTGTATGAGATTAATGTATGAGGTCAATGTATGAGGCTACTGTATGAGGCTACTGTGTGAGTCTACTGTATGAGGCTACTGTATGAGGCTACTGTATGAGGCTACTGTATGAGGCTACTGTATGAGGCTACTGTGTGAGGCTACTGTATGAGGCTACTGTATGAGGCTACTGTATGAGGCTACTGTGTGAGGCTACTATATGAGGCTACTGTATGAGGCTACTGTATGAGGCTACTGTATGAGGCTACTGTATGAGGCTACTGTGTGAGGCTGCTGTATGACGCTACTGTATGAGGCTACTGTATGAGGCTACTGTATGAGGCTACTGTGTGAGGCTACTGTATGAGGCTGCTGTATGACGCTACTGTATGAGGCTACTGTGTGAGGCTGCTGTATGACGCTACTGTATGAGGCAAATGTATGAGGCTACTGTATGAGGCTACTGTGTGAGGCTGCTGTATGACGCTACTGTATGAGGCTACTGTATGAGGCTACTGTATGAGGCTACTGTATGAGGCTACTGTATGAGGCTACTGTGTGAGGCTACTGTATGAGGTTAATGTATGAGGCTACTGTATGAGGCTACTGTATGAGGCGACTGTGTGAGGCTACTGTGTGAGGCTACTGTGTGAGGCTACTGTATGAGGCTACTGTATGAGGCTACTGTGTGAGGCTACTGTATGAGGCTACTGTATGAGGCTACTGCATGAGGCTACTGTATGAGGCTACTGTATGAGGCTACTGTATGAGGTTACTGTATGAGGTTAATGTATGAGGTTAATGTATGAGGCTACTGTATGAGGCTACTGTATGAGGCAACTGTATAAGGCTACTGTATGAGGCTACTGTATGAGACTACTGTATGAGGTTACTGTATGAGGTTAATATATGAGGTTAATGTATGAGGCTACTGTATGAGGCTACTGTATGAGGCAACTGTATAAGGCTACTGTATGAGGCTACTGTATGAGACTACTGTATGAGGTTACTGTATGAGGTTAATGTATGAGGCTACTGTATGAGGCTACTGTATGAGGCTACTGTATGAGGTTACTGTATGAGGTTACTGTATGAGGCTACTGTATGAGGCTACTGTGTGAGGCTACTGTATGAGGTTAATGTATGAGGCTACTGTATGAGGCTACTGTGTGAGGCTACTGTGTGAGGCTACTGTATGAGGTTAATGTATGAGGTTAATGTATGAGGCTACTGTATGAGGCTACTGTGTGAGGCTACTGTATGAGGTTAATGTATGAGGGTAATGTATGAGGCTACTGTATGAGGTTAATGTATGAGGCTACTGTGTGAGGCTACTGTATGAGGTTAATGTATGAGGCTACTGTATGAGGCTACTGTGTGAGGCTACTGTGTGAGGCTACTGTATGAGGTTAATGTATGAGGTTAATGTATGAGGCTACTGTATGAGGCTACTGTGTGAGGCTACTGTGTGAGGCTACTGTATGAGGTTAATGTATGAGGTTAATGTATGAGGCTACTGTATGAGGTTAATGTATGAGGCTACTGTATGAGGCTACTGGATGAGGCTACTGTGTGAGGCTACTGTATGAGGCTACTGTATGAGGCTACTGTATGAGGCTACTGTATGAGGCTACTGTGTGAGGCTACTGTATGAGGCTACTGTATGAGGCTGCTGTATGAGGCTACTGTATGAGGCTACTGTATGAGGCTACTGTATGAGGCTACTGTATGAGGCTACTGTATGGGCCTACTGTATGAGGCTACTGTATGGGCCTACTGTATGAGGCTACTGTATGAGGCTACTGTATGAGGCTACTGTATGAGGCTACTGTATGAGGCTACTGTATGAGGCTACTGTATGAGGCTACTGTATGAGGCTGCTGTATGAGGCTACTGTATGAGGCTGCTGTATGAGGCTACTGTATAAGGCTGCTGTATGAGGCTACTGTATGAGGCTACTGTATGAGGCTACTGTATGAGGCTACTGTATGAGGCTACTGTATGAGGCTACTGTATGGAGGGAGAGTTAACTCGTCTAACTCGACGTAACACTACAAGATTCTGGCCACTCAGAACTGGCAGGTGCATTCTGGCCACTCAGAACTGGCAGGTGCATTCTGGCCACTCAGAACTGGCAGGTACATTCTGGCCACTCAGAACTGGCAGGTACATTCTGGCCACTCAGAACTGGCAGGTGCATTCTGGCCACTCAGAACTGGCAGGTGCATTCTGGTCACTCAGAACTGGCAGGTGCATTCTGGTCACTCAGAACTGGCAGGTACATTCTGGCCACTCAGAACTGGCAGGTGCATTCTGGCCACTCAGAACTGGCAGGTGCATTCTGGCCACTCAGAACTGGCAGGTGCATTCTGGGCACTCAGAACTGGCAGGTGCATTCTGGCCACTCAGAACTGGCAGGTGCATTCTGGCCACTCAGAAATGGCAGGCACATTCTGGCCACTCAGAACTGGCAGGTGCATTCTGGCCACTCAGAACTGGCAGGTGCATTCTGGCCACTCAGAACTGGCAGGTGCATTCTGGCCACTCAGAACTGGTTGTCTTCAAGACCCCTGGTTGTCTTCAAGACCCCTGGTTGTCTTCAAGACCCCTGGTTGTCTTCAAGACTCCTGGTTGTCTTCAAGACCCCTGGTTGTCTTCAAGACCCCTGGTTGTCTTCAAGACCCCTGGCTGTCTTCAAGACCCCTGGCTGTCTTCAAGACCCCTGGCTGTCTTCAAGACCCCTGGCTGTCTTCAAGACCCCTGGCTGTCTTCAAGACCCCTGGCTGTCTTCAAGACCCCTGGCTGTCTTCAAGACCCCTGGCTGTCTTCAAGACCCCTGGTTGTCTTCAAGACCCCTGGCTGTCTTCAAGACCCCTGGCTGTCTTCAAGACCCCTGGCTGTCTTCAAGACCCCTGGCTGTCTTCAAGACCCCTGGCTGTCTTCAAGACCCCTGGCTGTCTTCAAGACCCCTGGCTGTCTTCAAGGCCCCTGGCTGTCATCAAGACCCCTGGCTGTCATCAAGACCCCTGGCTGTCTTCAAGAAGGCACTGGACAAGCACCTAAAGTCAGTACCTGACCAGTCGGGCTGTGGTCCGTACGTTGGATCTCGTGCGGCCAGCAGTAACAGCCTGGTTCATCAGGCCCTGATTCAATTCAAGTTTATTCTCTATAAGGGTTACAATGTGGGGTTTACGGGTTTTGGGTATTGTGTGGTTTACACGTTATAAAATACTAATTACAGAGGGGGTCACTAGGACACCTAGCCTGGCTACGCATTTCGGGCAGACTTAGATTAATTCTTAACATTAAATCCTTACAGATTATGCGTCATGAAGCCTGGTCACAGACCGGGCCGCGGCTCTCTCCAGGTATACTGTGATGGTCAAGGGGACATGGAACATCAACACAAACTCTCAAATTTACTGGAGGTAAGATCCAGGTGTAGATTCGAACGCTGACATGATCTGGGTGAGTTTAGAAATATCTTGTAATAGGGAGTTACAGCCTGACCACTGAGTCAGCTTGGTGAGGAAGAGAAGATTGTGTTGGGATTTTTAACCCCAGAGGGGTCAGCCATCCAGAAAGTGCGTCATCGAGGACTGTCTTATTCCCACTGTGGTCCTGCATTCTTGTCCCCCAGGATGCCACCCACACCAGTCCACTAACACCCAGGATGTGACCCACACCAGTCCACTAACACCCAGGATGTGACCCACACCAGTACACTAACACCCAGGATGCCACCCACACCAGTTCACTAACACCCAGGATGCCACCCACACCAGTTCACTAACACCCAGGATGCCACCCACACCAGTCCACTAACACCCAGGATGTGACCCACACCAGTCCACTAACACCCAGGATGCCACCCACACCAGTTCACTAACACCCAGGATGCCACCCACACCAGTCCACTAATACCCTGGATGCCACCCACACCAGTCCACTAACACCCAGGATGTGACCCACACCAGTCCACTAACACCCAGGATGCCACCCACACCAGTCCACTAACACCCAGGATGCCACCCACACCAGTCCACTAACACCCAGGATGCCACCCACACCAGTTCACTAACACCCAGGATGCCACCCACACCAGTTCACTAACATCCAGGATGCCACCCACACCAGTCCACTAACACCCAGGTACCTACTTACTGCTAGACGAACAGTAACAGCAGGTGTAAGGTAGCTAACACCCAGTGTTTTCACCAGGCCGGGGATCGAACCACGGACTCTCGATGTGTGAGGCGAGAGCGGTGCCAACCAGGCCACGGCACACCCAATACACAAATGTGAATTAGAAAGAACAACCGAGATACAAAGATTGGCAATATTACCAGACCAACCTGGTTGATCAGACCTTGATCCACCATGAGGCCTGGTCTCAGACCGAGCCACAGGGGGGGGGGGGCGTTGACCCCAGAAACCCTCTCTAGGTAAACTCCAGGTAAACCAACAGACAGTTTATATATGTATGACTCACGAAATGACACGATTGCAAACAAACCATATCCCGGCCGGGATGGAACTCGCGGTCAGAGTCTCAAAACTCCAGACCGTCGCGTTAGCCACTGGACCAGCTAGTCACAGAGGTGCCTGTGCTAACCTTCCTATGGTGTAGAAATATACCTAGTTGGACGAATCTTATTGTGGCTAGCTGGTCCAGTGGCTAACACGACGGTCTGGAGTTTTGAGACTCTCTGACCGCGGGTTCAATCCCGGCCGGGGTATGGTTTATATATGTACTCACCTAATTGTGGTTGCAGGGGTCGAGACTCAGCTCCTGGCTCCGCCTCTTCACTGATCGCTACTGGATCCTCTCTCTGCTTCCTGAGCTTTGCCATACCTCTTCTTAAAACTATGTATGGTTCCTGTATATACATCTTAATGCCATTAACTCCCACCTCTAAAACTTGCTTCTGGAACCTAATAAAAATCTTTACGAACCAGTATAAACACATCATCAAGGTTGTGAATGCTGTTTGTAGTTCCTTCAGTAACACTTAAGATTAATTCCGAGTGTTCTATTGGCTGAAGCTGTGTTTGACCTCTGTTACACAGCTCGGTCATTGGTGGAGACGAGGTGTATGTGGGCACATACCCAAAAATAATATTAAATATTTTCGTACCCTTGTTTTGATGATTCTAAGTGGTATACAGTTACTCTAGAAGGCTAGTGTTGCATGTTCTGATGCAAGAATAAGCAACACAGGGTGCAAAACAACCACAGGGGGATAAATTAGACACATGTGCAACTCTTGGTATGTTTATTAAGGAAACGTTTCGCCACACAGTGGCTTCATCAGTCCATACAAAGGAGAATCTTGAAGAACAGGAGGAGAATGAGGTAATCAGTCCCTCAACCTTGAGTCGATGTGTTCAGTCCATCAATCATTCTATTCAAGATTGATGGACTGACCACATCGACTCAAGGTTGAGGGACTGATTACCTCATTCTCCTCCTGTTCTTCAAGATTCTCCTTTGTATGGACTGATGAAGCCACTGTGTGGCGAAACGTTTCCTCAATAAAGATACCCAAGAGTTGCACATGTGTCTAATTTATCAACATGTCGGTTCTCTGAACCATTCATCTACAAACCACAGGGGGAGTTGAATGATAGCTCTAGGGACGCCTCTAGCAAGGCGTCCCTAGGGACGAATTTCCTGAGATTACTTATTTCTGGAACTTCGCAAACCTCCTGAAGACGTGTTGATTGCAACACAAAACCCTAGAGCTATCATTCAACTCCCCCCTGGGGTTGTTTTGCATAAGAACATAAGAAAGGAGGAACACTGCCGCAGGCTTACTGGCCTTGAGCAAACCTACTAGCCCATACTAGTCAGGTCCAACTACGTGGCCAAATTTTGCCTATTTCCAGGGTATTTCCTCAGCACTTAAAGAGAAAATGGGAAATTCTTGTAACCTCAATGTTAGACCAGTCGACCAGGAAAGTCTATCATGTGCGGTCACCACTGTGAATGTTAACGAAGCAACTGGTCAGTATACAGTTAGACTCTGATGCTGTCTACCTGAGTGTACAGTTAGACTGTGATGCTGTCTACCTGAGTGTACAGTTAGACTGTGATGCTGTCTACCTGAGTGTACAGTTAGACTGTGATGCTGTCTATTTGAGTGTACAGTTAGACTGTGATGCTGTCTACCTGAGTGTACAGTTAGACTGTGATGCTGTCTACTTGAGTGTACAGTTAGACTGTGTTGCTGTCTACTTGAGTGTACAGTTAGACTGTGTTGCTGTCTACTTGAGTGTACAGTTAGACTGTGTTGCTGTCTACCTGAGTGTACAGTTAGACTGTGATGCTGTCTACTTGAGTGTACAGTTAGACTGTGTTGCTGTCTACCTGAGTGTACAGTTAGACTGTGATGCTGTCTACCTGAGTGTACAGTTAGACTGTGTTGCTGTCTACCTGAGTGTACAGTTAGACTGTGATGCTGTCTACTTGAGTGTACAGTTAGACTGTGTTGCTGTCTACTTGAGTGTACAGTTAGACTGTGTTGCTGTCTACCTGAGTGTACAGTTAGACTGTGATGCTGTCTACTTGATGTACAGTTAGACTGTGTTGCTGTCTACCTGAGTGTACAGTTAGACTGTGATGCTGTCTACTTGAGTGTACAGTTAGACTGTGTTGCTGTCTACCTGAGTGTACAGTTAGACTGTGATGCTGTCTACCTGAGTGTACAGTTAGACTGATGCTGTCTACCTGAGTGTACAGTTAGACTGTGATGCTGTCTACCTGAGTATACAGTTAGACTGTGATGCTGTCTACCTGAGTGTACAGTTAGACTGTGACGCTGTCTACCTGAGTGTACAGTTAGACTGTGATGCTGTCTACCTGAGTGTACAGTTAGACTGTGATGCTGTCTACCTGAGTATACAGTTAGACTGTGATGCTGTCTACCTGAGTGTACAGTTAGACTGTGATGCTGTCTACCTGAGTGTACAGTTAGACTGTGATGCTGTCTACCTGAGTGTACAGTTAGACTGTGATGCTGTCTACTTGCGTGTACAGTTAGACTGTGATGCCGTCTACTTGCGTGTACAGTTAGACTGTGATGCCGTCTACTTGCGTGTACAGTTAGACAGTGAGGCTGCTACTTAGCGTTACTGTTTAGACTGTGAAGCTGTCTACTTGCGTGAACAGTTAGACTGGATGCCGTCACTTGCGTGTACAGTTAGACTGTGATGCCGTCTACTTGCGTGTACAGTTAGACTGTGATGCCGTCTACTTGCGTGTACAGTTAGACTGTGAAGCTGTCTACTTGCGTGTACAGTTAGACTGTGATGCCGTCTACTTGCGTGTACAGTTAGACTGTGATGCCGTCTACTTGCGTGTACAGTTAGACTGTGATGCCGTCTACTTGCGTGTACAGTTAGATAGTGAAGCTGTTCTACTTGGCGTGTACAGGTGACTGTGATGCCGTCTATCTTGCCCGTGTACAGTTAGACTGTGATGCCGTCTACTTGGCGTGTACAGTTAGACTGTGAAGCCGTCTACTGTCGTGTACAGTAGACTGTGATCCGTCTACTTGATGTAACAGTTAGACAGTGATGCCCGTCTACCTGAGTGGTACATTTTTAGACTGTGAACAGTCTACATGTCACTGTATCAGTGGTATAAACCTGTGAAGACAGAAAATCAGAAAGTTTTACCACGCAGCACTTTAAAGGAAACTGTCTTACATTTATTAGACTAACTACGGTATTTTCGTGATACCATGACCTTCACGTAAGCCTCACCAACAGCCTCATACTTGAACCTCACACCTCACACTACACCTCAACTTGCCTTCACTACCACACACTACAGCCTCATACTTGACCTTCGACACTCACACTACAGCCTCATCCTTAAGACCTTCACACCCACACACAGCCTCATACTTGACCTACACACCTCACCTACATGCCTCATACCTGACGCTTCACACCTCACATCACCAGCCTCTACTTGACCTTCACACCCTCACACTACACCTCAAACCTACATTCACACCTCACACAACAGCCTCATACCCTGACCTTCACACCTCACACTGACATCCTCATTACGCTGACCTTCACACCTCTACATCTACAGCTCATACTTGACCTTCACCACCTCCACTACAGCCCACAACCTTACCGTTCACACCTCACAGCAACATGACTCATACTTGACCGTAATCAACCTCACACTACAGCCTCATACTTGACCTTCACACCTCACACTACAGCCTCATACTTGACCTTCACACCTCACACTACAGCCTCATACTTGACCTTCACACCTCACACTACAGCCTCATACTTGACCTTCACACCTCACACTAACAGCCTATACCCTGACCTTCACACCTCACACTACAGCCTCATACTTGACCTACACCCACCTCACACTACAGCCTCATACCTGACCTTCACCACCTCACATCTACAGCCTCATACCTGACCTCACACCTCACACTACAGCCCTATCCTCAATAACCTGGCCTTTCACACCTCGCACACTACAGCCTCATACTTGACCTTCACACCTCACACTACAGCCTCATACCTGACCTTCACACCTCACACTACAGCCTCATACTGACCTTCACACCTCACACTACAGCCTCATACATGACCTTCACACCCTCACACTACAGCTCATACTTGACCTTCAAAACACCTCACACTTACAGCCACATACTTGACCTTCCACTACCTCACACTACAGCCTCATACTTGACCTTCACACCTCACACAACAGCCTCATACTTGACCTTCATCACTCACACTACAAGCCTCATACCTGACCTTCACAACCTCACACTACAGCCTCATACTTGACCTTCACACCACAACACTACAGCCTCATACTTGACCTTCACACCTCACACTAGCCAGCCAGCATACCTGACCTCCACACTTCACACACAAGTCTCATACTATGACCTTCACACCGCACACTACAGCCTCATTAACTTGACCTTCACCCCACACTACAGCCTCATACTGACCTTCACACCTCACAACTACAGCCTCATACTGTAGACCCTTCACACCCACACTAACAGCCTCATACCAGACCTTCACACCTCACACTACAGCCTCATACTTGACCTTCTCCACCTCACACTACAGCCTCATACCTAGCCTTCACACCTCACACTACACCTCATACCTGACCTTCACAACCCATCACACTAGCAGCCTCATATATAAACCTACCTTCACACCTCACACTACAGCCTCATACTTGACCTTCACACCCACACTACAGCCTGCATACCTGACCTCCACACCTCACAACTTACGTCTCATACTTGACCTTCACACCTCACACTAACAGCCTCATAGCCTGACCTTCACACATCACACTACAGCCTCAACAGATGAACCTTCACAACTTCACACTACAGCCTCATACTTGACCTTCACACTCACACACATCCTCAAACGTGACCTTGTCACAGTAACCTCACACTACACCTCAAACCTGACGCTCACGACCGTCACAACTACAGCCTCATACTTGACCTTCACACCTCACACTACAGCCTCATACCATGACCTTCACACCTCACAACACAGCCACATACTTGACCTACACACTCACACTAACAGCCTCATACTTTACCTTCACACTTGATCACTACAGCCTCATACTTGACCGTTCACCGACCCTCACACTACAGCCTCATACTTGACCTCACACACTCACACTACAGCCTCATACCTGACCTTCACCCTCACTTACGCCTCATACTTGACCTTCAAACCTCACCACTACAGCCTTCATACCTGACCTTCACACTTCACACTATCAGCCTCAAACTTGACCTTCACACTTGACACAACAGCCTCATACTTGACCTTCACACTTGACACTACAGCCTCATACTTGACCTTCACACTTGATACTACAGCCTCATACTTGACCTTCACACTTCACACTACAGCCTCATACTTGACCTTCACACTTGACACCTTACAGCCACATACTTGACCTTCACACTTCACACTACAGCCTCATACTTGACTTTCACACTTGACACTACAGCCTCATACTTGACCTTCACACTTCACACTACAGCCACATACTTGACCTTCACACTTGACACTACAGCCACATACTTGACCTTCACACTTGATACTACAGCCTCATACTTGACCTTCACACTTCACACTACAGCCTCATACTTGACCTTACACACTTGACACTAGACAGCCACATGACTTGCCTTCACACTTGATACTGGTCAGGGTGTTGGGTGGGTGGAGTGGACAGTCACAAACTTGAACCTTTCACACTTTCACACTACAGCCACATACTTGACCTTCACACTTGATACTACAGTCTCATACTTGACCTTCACACTTGATACTACAGTCTCATACTTGACCTTCACACTTCACACTACAGCCACATACTTGACCTTCACACTTCATACTACAGCCTCATACTTGACCTTCACACCTCACACTACAGCCTCATACTTGACCTTCACACTTGACACTACAGCCTCATACTTGTACCTTCACACTTGACACTACAGCCTCATACTTGACCTTCACACCTCACACCCCCTACACCTCATACCGGGGGGGGGGACCTTCACACCACACGACCTTTACACCCAACAGCTTCATACATGACCTTCACACTTACCCACTACAAGCCTCATTCCTGACCATACACACCTCACACTACATTCACAACTTGACTTCACACCTCACATACAGCCTCAAACTAGGAAACCATCACACTTGACACAACATCCTCATACTATGTACCTTGGAACGACTATTACACATTACGCCTCATACTTGACATTCACACTTGAACAATACAGCCTCAACATGACCTTCACACTTTACCACTACAGGACTCATACATGACCTTCACACTTGACACCTACCCGCCTCAACTTGACCTTCAACACTTGACACTACAGCCTCATACATGACCTTTCTACACTTGACACTACTAGCCTCATACTTGACCCACACTTGACACTACAGGCCTTCATACTTGACCTTCACACTCACATTACAGCCTCAATACATGACCTTTCACACTTGACACTACAGCCTCATACTTGACCTTCACACTTGACACTACAGCCTCATACTTGACCTTCACACTTGACACTACAGTCTCATACTTGACCTTCACACCTCACACTACAGCCTCATACTTGACCTTCACACTTGACACTACAGCCTCATACTTGACCTTCACACTTGACACTACAGCCTCATACTTGACCTTCACACTTGACACTACAGCCTCATACTTGACCTTCACACTTGACACTACAGTCTCATACTTGACCTTCACACTTGACACTACAGTCTCATACTTGACCTTCACACTTCACACTACAGCCTCATACTTGACCTTCACACTTGACACTACAGTCTCATACTTGACCTTCACACTTCACACTACAGCCTCATACTTGACCTTCACACCTCACACTACAGTCTCATACTTGACCTTCACACTTGAAACACTACATAAGCCTATACTTGACCTTCACACCTGACACTACAGCCTCATACTTGACCTTCACACCTCACACTACAGTCTCATACTTGACCTTCACACTTGACACTACAGCCACATACTTGCCTTTCACACTATGACACTAAACTACAAGCCTCATACTTGACCTTCACACTTCATACTACAGCCTCATACTTTACCAACCACACTTGACACTACAAGCCTCATACTTGACCTTCACACTTGAACTACAGCTCATACTTGGAACTTCACACTTCACACTACAGTCTCATACATGACCTTCACGACTTCACACTACAGCCTCATACATGACCTTCACGACGTCACGACTACAGCCTCATACTTGAACTTCACACTTTCACACTACAGCCTCATACTTTGACCTTCGACACCTCACACTACAGCCTCATACTTGACCTATCACACTTCACACTACGCCTCATAACTTGACCTTCACTCTTCAACACTACATCCTCATACTTGACCTTCACCTTCACACTACAGTCTCATACTTGACCTTCACACACTTTCACACATACAGCCACATACATTGACCTTCACACTTGACCACTACAACACTACAGTCTCATACTTGACCTTCACACTTTCACAACTACAGCCTCATTCTTTGAACCATCACCACTTCACACTAGTGACAGTCCTCATACTTGACCTTCACATCTTAGCACACTACTGCCAACATACTTGACCTTCACACTAGACACAAACAGTCTCATACTTGACCTTCACACTTGACACTACAGTCTCATACTTGACCTTCACACTTCACACTACAGCCTCAAACTTGAACCTTCCACACACTTCATAGCTACAGCCTCATACCTTGACGTTCACCCCTCACATAAAAGTCTCATACTTGACCTTCACAACTTGGACACTAAAGTCTCATACTTACGCTTCACACTTGACACGTACATCCTCATACTTGACCTTCACACTTCACACTACAAGCCTCATACTTGACCGTTCACGCACTTCATACTACAGCCTCATACTTGACCTTCACACTCACACTACAGTCTCATACTTGACCTTCACACATGAAACACTACAGCCACATACTTGACCTTCACATCTTCACACTACAGTCACATACTTTGATCCTTCACACTTCACACAACATTCCTCAGGACTTGACCTTCCACTTCACACCCTACAGTCTCATACTTGACCATTACACACACCCACACTACAGTCTCATATTGACCTTCACACTTGACACTACAGCCTCATACTTGACCTTCACACATTTCACACTACAGCTCATACTTGGACCATCAAACTTCACACTACAGTCTCATACTTGACCTTCACACTTCACACGACATCCTCATACTTGACCCTTCACACTATCACACAACAGTCCCTCATAGCTTGACCTTCACACTTCACACTACAGGCCCTTAACTTGACCTTCTGACCTCACACTACAGCCTCATACTTGACCTTCACACATCACACTACAGTCCTCATACTTGACCCATTCAACGTTGACACTACAGTCTCAAACTGAACCTTCACACTGACACTACAGCCTCATACTGAGCTTTCACACCTCACCCTACAGCCCTCCATACAGACCTCACACTCAACACTACAGTCTCCATACTTGATCCATTCACACTTCACACTACAGCCTCATACTGACCTTCACACTGACAACTACAGTCCTCAATACTTGACCTTCACACTTCACACCTACAGCCTCATACTTGACCTCACACCCTCACACTACAGTCTCATACTTGAACTTCACACCTCACACTAGTACATCCTCAACTGACCTTCACAAACCTCAACATACAGCCTCATACTTGACCTTCACTACTTGACACTGAGCAGCCACCACTTGACCTACACACTTGACACTACAGCCTCATACTGACCTTCCACTTGACACTAACAGCCTCATACTGTGACCTTCACACTGACACTACAGCCCCTCATACTGACCTTCACACTTGACACTACAGCCTCATACTTTGACTCTTCACACCTCCACTACAGACTCATACTTGACCTTCAACACTTGACACTTACAGCCTCATACTTGACCTTCATTACACACTTGAGACACTACAGCCTCATACTATGACCTTCACACCTTGACACTACAGCCACATACTGACTTCCACTTGACCACTACAGCTCATACTTGACCTTCACAACTTCATACTACAGCCTCATACTTGACCTTCACACTTGACACAACTAGCCTCATACTTGACCTTCCACACTTCATACTACAGCCTCATAACTACCTTCGTCACACTTGACACTACAGCCTCAAACCTTGACCTTCACTAAACCTCACACTACAGTCTCATACTTGACCTTCACACTTGACAATACAGTCCTCATACTTGACCTTCACAACTTGACACTACAGCCACATACTTGAACCTTCACAACTTTTGACACTACAGTCTCATACTGACCTTCACACTTGACACTACAGTCTCATACTTGACCTTCACACTTGACACTACAGTCTCATACTTGACCTTCACACCTTCACACTACAGTCTCATACTTGACCATCACAAACTTCACACTTGACACTACAGCCTCATACTTGACCTTCACACCTCACACTACAGTCTCATACTTGACCTTCACACTTGACACTACAGTCTCATACTTGACCTTCACACTTGACACTACAGCCTCATACTTGACCTTCACACTTGACACTACAGCCACATACTTGACCTTCACACCTCACACTACAGCCTCATAACTTGACCTTCACACGTTGACACTACAGCCACAAACTATACCTTCACACCTCACACTAAAGCCACATACTGACCTTCACACATGACAACTACAGTCTCATACTTGACCTTCACACTTGTCACTACAGGCCTCATACTTACTCATCACACCTCACACTTACATTCCCCCCCCTCCTCCCTTCATCTTGACCTTCACACTTGACACTACAGTCCATACTTGAACCCTTCACACTTCCACACTACAGCCTCATTTACGTTTAACCTTCACACTTGACACTACAGCCACATAACTGACCCTCAACACACCTCACACTACATCCACAACTTTGACCCTTCCACACTTCCTACTACAGCCTCATACTTGACCTTCACACTTCATACTACAGCCACATACTTGACCTTCACACCTCACACTACAGCCTCATACTTGACCTTCACACCTCACACTACAGCCACATACTTGACCTTCACACCTCACACTACAGCCTCATACTTGACCTTCACACCTCACACTACAGCCACATACTTGACCTTCACACTTCATACTACAGCCTCATACTTGACCTTCACACCTCACACTACATCCACAACTTGACCTTCACACCTTCACACTAAGAAGGCCCTCATACTTGACCTTCACACCTCACACTACAGCCTCATACTTGACCTTCACACCTCACACTACAGCCTCATACTTGACCTTCACACCTCACACTACAGCCTCATACCTGACCTTCACACCTCACAGCTAACCAGTCTCATACTTGACCATCACACCTCACACACAGCATCATACTTGAACCATCACACCCTC
Source organism: Cherax quadricarinatus (assembly GCF_026875155.1). NCBI lineage: Eukaryota > Metazoa > Arthropoda > Malacostraca > Decapoda > Parastacidae > Cherax > Cherax quadricarinatus. The sequence goes on from NC_069493.1 coordinate 3,211,717, forward strand.
ACACTACTAGCCTCAACTTGACCTTTTTTTCAACACCTCACACATACAGCCTCATACTTGACCTTCAACACCTCACACTGCTTCAGCCTCATACCTGACCTTCACACCTCACACTACAGCCTCATACTTGACCTTCACACCTCACACTACAGCCTCATACCTGACCTTCACACCTCACACTACGCCTCATACCTGACCCCCCTTCACACCTCACACTACATCCTCATACCTGACTCTTCACACCTCACACACAGCCTCATACTTGAAACCTTCACACCTCACACTACAGCCTCATACCTGACCTTCACACCTCACACTACAGCCTCATACCTGACCTTCACACCTCACACTACAGCCTCATACCTGACCTTCACACCTCACACTTTAAGACAGCCTCATACTTGACCTTCACACTTACACTACTAACAGCCTAATAACTTGACCTTAACACCTCACATACATCCTCATACTTTGACTTTTCACACCTCACCACGACAGCCTCATACCTGACGCTTCACACACCTCACACTACAGCCTCATACTTGACCTTCACACCTCACACTACAGCCTCATACCTGACCTTCACACCTCACACTACAGCCTCATACTTGACCTTCACACCTCACACTACAGCCTCCTACTGACCTTCCACACTTGACACTACAGCCCTCAGACTTGACCTTCACGACCTCACACTACAGCCTCTTACTTGACCTCACACCTCACACTACAGCCTCAAACCTGACCTTCACACCTTCACACTACAGCTCCATACTTGACCTCATTCACACCTCACACAACACCTCATACCTGACCTTCACACTTCACACTACAGCCTCATACTTGACCTTAAGCACTTGACTCTACAGCCTCATACTTGACCTTCACACTGACACTACATTACAGCCTCATACTTGAACCTTCAACACATTGGATACCTACAAGCCTCATACTTGACCTCACACTTCACACTACAGCCTCATACTTGACCTTCACACTTGACACTACAGCCACATACTTGACCTTCACACTTCACACTACAGCCTCATACTTGACCTTCACACTTGACACCTACACCTCAACTTGACCTTCACACTTCACACTACACCACATACTGACCTTCACACTTGAACACTAACAGCCCCATACTTGACCTTCACCTTGATACTACAGCCTCATACCTTGACCTTCACACTGGTGTCAACACTACAGCCTCAGAACTTGACCTCACACTTGACACTACAGTCCACATACTTGACCTTCACACTTGATACTACAGTCTCATACTTGACCTTCACACTTCACACTACAGCCACATACTTGACCTTCACACTTGGATACTACAGTCCCCTCCTACTTGACCTTCACACTGATACTACAGTCTCAGATACTTGACCTTTCACACTTCACACTACAAGCAGCCACATACTTGACCTTCACACTTCATACTACAGCCTCATACTTGACCTTCACAAATCAAACTACAGCCCATACTTGACCTTCACACTTGACACTACATCCTCATAACTTGATCTTACAACAAACAGTGACACTACAAGCCTCATACTTGGACCTTCACACCTCAACACTACAGCCTCATGACCTGACGCTTCACACCTCAAACACTACAGCCTCATACATGACCTTCACACTGGTCACACTACAGCCTCATACCTTACGCTTCACATCCTCACAACTACAGTCTCATACTTGACTTCACACCTCATCACACTACAGCCTCATACTTGGAACCTCACACTTTACACTACAGCCTCATACTTGACCTTCACTACTTGACACTACAGCCCCTACATGACCTTCAACACTTTAGACTCTACAGCCTCCATACTTACCTTCACAACTTGACACTACAGCTCATACTTGACCTTCACACTTTACACTACAGCCTCCATAACTTGACCTTCACACTTGAACACTACTGCCTCATAACTTGCCTTTACCACTTGACACTACAGCCTCATACTTGACCTTCACACTTGACACTACAGCCTCATACTTGACTCTCACACCTCACATTACATGGCCCAACTGACCTTCACACTTGATCACTACGCCTCATACTTGACCTTCACACATGAACAACTACAGCCTCATACTTGACTTCACACTTGGACACAACAGTTCTTTTTCATACTTGACCTTCACAGACCTCACGACTACAAGCCTCATACTTGAGCCTTCACACTTGACACTACAGCCTCATACTTGACCTTCACACTGACACTACAGCCTCATACTTGACCTTCACACGTTGACACTACATGCCTCATACTTGGACCTCCACACGTTGACACTACAGTCTCATACTAGACCTACACAACTTACACTACATCTCATACTTGAACCTTCACACTTCACACACAGCCTCATACTTGGACCTTCACACTTGACACTACAGTCCTCATACTTGACCTTCACACTTGACACTACAGCCTCATACTTGACCTTCACACCTCACACTACAGTCTCATACTTGACCTTCACACTTGACACTACAGCCTCATACTTGACCTTCACACTTGACACTACAGCCTCATACTTGACCTTCACACCTCACACTACATCCTCATACATGTGACGCTTCAACACTTGACACTACAGCCACATACTTGACCTTCACACTTGACACTACAGCCTCATACTTGACCTTCACACTTCATACTACAGCCTCATACTTGACCTTCACACTTGACACTACAGCCTCATACTTGAACCTTCACATACTTGACACTACAACTCATACTTACCTTCCACACTTCCACCTTAGTGAACAGTCTCATACTTGACCTTCACACTCACACTATCAGGCCTCATACTTGACCTTCACACTTCACACTACAGCCTCATACTTGACCTTCACACTTCACACTACAGCCTCATACTTGACCTTCACACCTCACACTACAGCCTCATACTTGACCTTCACACTTCCACTTTTAAAAACACAGCTCATACTTGACCTTCACACTTCACACTACAGCCTCATACTTGACCTTCACACTTCACACTACAGTCTCATACTTGACCTTCACACTTCACACTACAGCCTCATACTTGACCTTCACACTTGACACTACAGTCTCATACTTGACCTTCAACACTATTCTCACTACAGCCTCATACTTGACCACACACACCTTCACCTACAGTCTCAATTGACCTTCACACTTCACACTACAAGCCACAAACTTGAGACCTTCACACTTTACCCTACAGTCTCATACTGACCTTCACACTTGACACTAACAGTCCTCCATACTTGACCTTCAACACTTCACACTACAGCGCACATATCTGACCTTCACACTTCATACTACAGCCTCATACTTGACCTTCACAACTCACACTCAGTCCTCATACTGACCTCTCACTTGACACTACAGTCTCATACTTGAGACCTTCACACTTGACACTACAGTCTCATACTTGACCTTCACACTTCACACTACAGCCTCATACTTGACCTTCACACTTCATACTACAGCCTCATACTGACCTTCACAACCCTCACAACTACAGTCTCAAACTTGACCTTCCACTTGACACTACATGCCTCATACTTGAACCTTCACACTTCAGCACTAACAGTCTCATACCTTGACCTTTCACACTTCACACTAAGTCTCATACTTGACCTTCACACTTCATACACTACAGTCTCATACTTGACCTTCACACACTCACACTACAGTCTCCATACTTGACGCTTGCACACTTGACACTACAGCCTCTACTTGGACCTTCACTACGTCACACTACAGTCTCTACTTGACCTTCACACTTCACACTACAGTCTCATACTTGACCTTCACACTTCACACTACAGCCTCATACTTGACCTTCACACTTCACACTACAGTCTCATACTTGACCTTCACACTTCACACTACAGCCTCATACTTGACCTTCACACCTCACACTACAGCCTCATACTTGACCTTCACACCTCACACTACAGTCTCATACTTGACCTCACACTTGACACTACGTCTCATACTTGACCCTTCACACTTGACGACTTAAAGCCTCATACTTGACTTTCACACCACACACTACAGCCTCATACTGACCTTCACACCTCACCCTACAGCTCAATACTTGACCTTCACACTTCACACTACAGCCTCAAACTTGACCTTCACCACTTTACACTACAGTCTCATAACTTGGAACCTTCACACTTCACAACACAGCCCCTCTACTTGACCTTCACACCTCACACACACTACAGTCTCATACTTGCCCTTCACATAACTGAACCTCACACTACAGCCTCATACTAGACCTTCACACCTCACACTACAGCCTCATACTTGACCTTCACACTTGGACACTACAGCCACAAACTTGACCTTCCACTACTTGCACTACAGCGTCATATCTTGACCTCACACTTGACACTACAGCCTCATACTTGACCTTCACACTTGACACTACAGCCACATACTTGACCTTCACACTTGACACTACAGACTTTCATACTTGACTCGTTCAACACGCTCACACTACAGTCTCATACCTTGACCTTGCCACTTGACACGACAGCCTCATACGTTGACTTCACACATGTCACTACAGCCTCATATTGACCTTCAACACTTGAACACTACAGCCACAACTTGACCTTCCACTTGGACACTACAGCCTCATTCTTGACCTCCACACTTCATACTACAGCTCATACTTGACCTTCACACTTGACACTACAGCCCTCATACGTTTGACCTAAACACTTCATACTACAGCCTCATACTTGACCTTCACACTTGACACTACAAGCCTCATACTTGACCTCACACCTCACACTACATCTCATACTTTGACCTTCACACTATAACACACAGTCCTCATACTTGACTTCACACTGACACTACAGCACATACTGACCTTCACACTTGACACTACAGTCTCATACTTGACAATTCCTTCACCTTGACACTACAGTACCCCTCATACTTGACTTCACACTGACACTACAGTCCTCATACTTGAACTTCAACAACTCACACTACAGTCTCATACTTGACCTTCACACTTGACACTACAGCCTCATACTTGACCTTCACACCTCACACTACAGTCTCATACTTGACCTTCACACTTGACACTACAGTCTCATACTTGACCTCAACACTTGACACAACAGCCTCCTACTTGACCTTTCACACCTTGACACTAGAGCGCACATACTTGACCTTCACACACCTCACACTAAAACAGCCTCATACTTGACCTTCAACACTTGACACTACAGCCACATACTTTGACCTTCACACCCACACACTACAGCCACATACTTGACCTTCACACATGAGACACGACAGTCTCATAACTTGACCTTCACACTTGACCACTAACAGCCTCATACTTGAGACCTTCACACCTCACATACTACAGTCTCTATACTTGACCTTTTCACACTTGAACACTACAGTCTCATACTTGACCTACACACTTCACACTACATCCTCATACTTGACTTCCACTTAACACTACAGCCACATACTTTGACCTTCACACCTCACTACTACAGCCTCATTACTTACCTTCACACTTCCTACTACAGCCTCATACTTGACCTTCACACTTTCCCCCATACTAATTTAAAACAAGCCACATACTTGACACTTCACACCTCACACTACAAGCCTCATACTGACCTTCACACCTCACACTACAGCCTCATACTTGACCTTCCCACCTCACACAACGAGCCTTCATACTTTGACCTTCACCCTCACACTACAGCCACATACTTGAACCTTCACACTTCTACTTACAGCTCTATACTTGACCTTCACACCTCACACTACAGCCACATACTTTGACCTTCACACATCACACTAAGGCCTCATACTTGACCTTCCCACCTCACACTACAGCCTCATACTTGACCTTCACACCTCACACTACAGCCTCATACTTGACCTTCACACCTCACACTACAATGCCACATACTTGACTTCCACACATCACACTACAGCCTCATCTTGAACCTTCACACTTCAATACTACAGCCTCATACTTGACCTCAACAACCACACACTACAGCCTCATCTTGACCTTCACACCTCCACACTACAAAGCCTCAAACCTTGACGCTTCACCCTCACACTACAGCCACATATTGACCTTCACACTTCATACAAGCCACATACTTGACCTTCACACTTCATACTACAGCCTCATACTTGACCTTCACACTTCACACTACAGCCTCATACTTGACCTTCACACCTCACACTACAGCCTCATACTTGACCTTCACACCTCACACTACAGCCTCATACTTGACCTTCACACCTCACACTACCGGCCTCAAACTTGACCTCCACACCTCAACACTAGCAGTCCTCATACTTGACCCTTTCACACCTCACACTACAGCCTCATACTTGACCTTACACACCCACACTACAGCCTCAAACATTGGACCTTCACACTTCACACTACAGTCTCATACTTGACCTTCACACTTCACACTACAGCCACATACTTGACCTTCACACTTCACACTACAGCCTCATACTTGACCTTCACACCTCACACTACAGCCTCATACTTGAGGTGGGCTTGGTTGTGAGATATAACAGACTTCAACACAGCAACAGACATCACTATCCCAGCACAAGAACTCAACACAGCAACAGACATCACTATCCCAGCACAAGAACTCAACATAGCAACAGACATCACTATCCCAGCACAAGAACTCAACACAGCAACAGACATCACTATCCCAGCACAAGAACTCAACACAGCAACAGACATCACTATAAAAAAAAAACAGCACAAAACTCAAACATAGCAACAGACATCATATCCCAGCAAAAGAACTCAACACAAGCAACCAACATCAGCTAACCCAGCACAAGAAAACTCCAACATAGCAAACAGACAGCACTATCGCAAGCACAAGAACTCAACATAGCAACAGACATCACTATCCCAGCACAAGAACTCAACACAGCAACAGACATCACTATCCCAGCACAAGAACTCAACACAGCAACAGACATCACTATCCCAGCACAAGAACTCAACATAGCAACAGACATCACTATCCCAGCACAAGAACTCAACATAGCAACAGACATCACTATCCCAGCACAAGAACTCAACACACAAACAGACATCACTATCCCA
>NC_069493.1:3219383-3260504 GCF_026875155.1 Cherax quadricarinatus
GGTGGTGAGTTAGGTGGTGGGTCAGGTGGTGGGTTAGGTGGTGGGTCAGGTGGTGGGTTAGGTGGTGGGTCAGGTGGTGGGTTAGGTGGTGGGTCAGGTGGTGGGTCAGGTGGTGGGTCAGGCGGTGGTTAAGTCGTGGGTTAGGTGGAGGGTTAAGTGGTGGGTCAGGTGGTGGTTAGGTGGTTAGTCAGGTGGTGGGTTAGGTGGTGGGTTAGGGGGTGGGTCAGGTGGTGGGTCAGGTGGTGGTCAGGTGGTGGGTCAGGTGGTGGTTAGGTGTGGTTAGGTGGTGGGTTAGGTGGTGGGTCAGGTGGTGGGTCAGGTGGTGGGTTAGGTGGTGGGTTAGGTGGTGGGTCAGGTGGTGGGTTAGGTGGTGGGTCAGGTGGTGGGTTAAGTGGTGGGTTAGGTGGTGGGTTAAGTGGTGGGTTAGGTGGTGGGTCAGGTGGTGAATTAAGTGGTGGATTAGGTGGTGGTCAGGGTGGGTTAGGTGGTGGGTTAAGTGGTGGGTCAGGTGGTGGGTTAGGTGGTGGGTCAGGTGGTGGGTCAGGTGGTGGGTCAGGTGGTGGGTCAAGTGGTGGGTCAGGTGGTGGGTCAGATGGTGTATTAAGTGGTGGGTTAGGTGGTAGGTCAGGTGGTGGGTTAAGTGGTGGGTCAGATTGCAGGTCAGGTGGTGGGTTAAGTGGTGGGTTAAGTGGTGGGTCAGGTGGTGGGTTAAGTGGTGGGTCAGGCGGTGGGTTAAGTGGTGGGTTAAGTGGTGCATTAAGTGGTGGGTTAGGTGGTGGGTTAGGTGGTGGGTCAGGTGGTGGGTCAGGTGGTGGGTTAAGTGGTGGGTTAAGTGGTGGGTCAGGTGGTGGGTTAAGTGGTGGGTCAGGTGGTGGGTTAGGTGGTGGGTCAGGTGGTGGGTTAAGTGGTAGGTTAAGTGGTGGGTTAAGTGGTGGGTTAAGTGGTGGGTCAGGTGGTGGGTCAGGTGGTGGGTCAGGTGGTGGGTCAGGTGGTGGGTTAAGTGGTGGGGTAAGTGGTGGGTTAAGTGGTGGGTCAGGTGGTGGGTCAGGTGGTGGGTCAGGTGGTGGGTTAAGTGGTGGGTTAAGTGGTGTTGTTCTTCCTGTTACTGTTGTAGCTACTGTTGTTGTTACTGTTACAGCTACTGTTGTTCTTGTTACTGTTGTAACTACTGTTCTTCCTGTTACTGTTACAGCTACTGTTGTTCTTCCTGTTACTGTTACAGCTACTGTTGTTCTTCCTGTTACTGTTTCAGCTACTGTTGTTCTTCCTGTTACTGTTACAGTTACTGTTGTTCTTGTTACTCTTACTGTTGTAACTACTGTTCTTCCTGTTACTGTTACAGCTACTGTTGTTCTTGTTACTGTTACTGTTACAGCTACTGTTGTTCTTCCTGTTTCTGTTACAGCTACTGTTGTTCTTCCTGTTACTGTTACAGCTACTGTTGTTCTTGTTAGTTACAGCTACTGTTCTTCCTGTTACTGTTGCAGCTACTGTTGTTCTTCCTGTTACTGTTACAGCTACTGTTGTTCTTGTTACTGTTGTTCTTCCTGTTACTGTTACAGCTACTGTTCTTGTTACTGTTACAGCTACTGTTCTTCCTGTTTCTGTTACAGCTACTGTTGTTCTTCCTGTTACTGTTACAGCTACTGTTGTTCTTGTTACTGTTACAGCTACTGTTCTTCCTGTTACTGTTGCAGCTACTGTTGTTCTTCCTGTTACTGTTACAGCTACTGCTGTTCTTCCTGTTACTGTTACAGCTACAGTTGTTCTTCCTGTTACTGTTACAGCTACTGATGTTCTTCCTGTTACTGTTACAGCTACTGTTGTTCTTGTTACTGTTACAGCTACTGTTCTTCCTGTTATTGTAGCTACTGTTGTTCTTCCTGTTACTGTTGTAGTTACTGTTCTTGTTACTGTTACAGCTACTGTTGTTCTTCCTGTTACTGTTGTAGGTACTGTTCTTCCTGTTACTGTTGTAGCTACTGTTCTTCATGTTGCTGTTGTAGCTACTGTTGTTCTTCCTGTTACTGTTACAGCTACTGTTGTTCTTCCTGTTACTGTTAGAGCTACTGTTGTTCTTCCTGTTACTGTTGTAGCTACTGTTCCTGTTACTATTGTAGCTACTGTTGTTCTTCCTGTTACTATTACAGCTACTGTTGTTCTTCCTGTTACTGTTGTAGCTACTGTTGTTCTTCCTGTTACTGTTACAGCTACTGTTCTTCCTGTTACTGTTACAGCTACTGTTCTTCTTGTTACTGTTACAGCTACTGTTCTTCCTGTTGCAGCTACTGTTGTTCTTCCTGTTACTGTTACAGCTACTGTTCTTCCTGTTACTATTACAGCTACTGTTGTTCTTCCTGTTACTATTACAGCTACTGTTGTCTTCCTGTTATTATTACAGCTACTGTTCTTCCTGTTTCTGTTGCAGCTACTGTTGTTCTTCCTGTTACTATTACAGCTACTGTTCTTCCTGTTATTACAGCTACTGTTGCTCTTCCTGTTACTGTTACAGCTACTGTTGTTCTTCCTGTTACTGTTGTAGCTACTGTTCTTCCTGTTACTGTTGTAGCTACTGTTGTTCTTCCTGTTACTATTACAGCTACTGTTGTTCTTCCTGTTACTATTACAGCTACTGTTCTTCCTGTTTCTGTTGCAGCTACTGTTGTTCTTCCTGTTACTATTACAGCTACTGTTGTTCTTCCTGTTATTACAGCTACTGTTCTTCCTGTTACTGTTACAGCTACTGTTGTTCTTCCTGTTACTATTACAGCTACTGTTCTTCCTGTTACTATTACTACTGTTGTTCTTCCTGTTACTATTACTACTGTTGTTCTTCCTGTTACTATTACAGCTACTGTTATTCTTCCTGTTACTGTTGCAGCTACTGTTGTTCTTGTTACTATTACAGCTACTGTTGTTCTTCCTGTTATTACAGCTACTGTTGTTCTTCCTGTTACAGCTACTGTTGTTCTTCCTGTTACTGTTGCAGCTACTGCTGTTGCTACTACAGGTACTTTGTCTACTAGTACTTCTACCGTTAATGCTCCCGTTTCTTCTCCTGTTATAAGGGTGAGTATAAGGGTGACCATTAAGTACCAGTATAACCTCACCTTGAGTACCAGTGTGACCCTCAAGTACCAGTATGACCTTACCATGAGTATAAGGGTGACCCTCAGGTACCGGTATGACCTCACCTTTAGTATAAGTGTGACCCTCAGAACCAGTATGACCTCACCGCAAGTACAAGGGTGACCCTCAGGTACCGGTATGACCTCACCTTTAGTATAAGTGTGACCCTCAGAACCAGTATGACCTCACCGCAAGTACAAGGGTGACCCTCTGGTACCAGTATGACCTCACCGTGAGTATAAGTGTGACCCTCAGTACCAGTATGACCTCACCTTGAGTATAAGCGTGACCCTCAGTACCAGTATGACCTCACCTTGAGTATAAGTGTGACCCTCAGGTACCAGTATGACCTCACCACAAGTATAAGTGTGACCCTCAGGTACCAGTATGACCTCACCTTGAGTATAAGTGTGACCCTCAGTACCAGTATGACCTCACCTTGAGTATAAGTGTGACCCTCAGGTACCAGTATGACCTCACCTTGAGTATAAGTGTGACCCTCAGTACCAGTATGACCTCACCACAAGTATAAGTGTGACCCTCAGTACCAGTATGACCTCACCTTGAGTACAAGGGTGACCCTCAGTACCAGTATGACCTCACCTTGAGTATAAGTGTGACCCTCAGTACCAGTATGACCTCACCTTGAGTATAAGTGTGACCCTCAGTACCAGTATGACCTCACCTTGAGTATAAGTGTGACCCTCAGTACCAGTATGACCTCACCTTGAGTATAAGTGTGACCCTCAGTACCAGTATGACCTCACCTTGAGTATAAGTGTGACCCTCAGTACCAGTATGACCTCACCTTGAGTATAAGTGTGACCCTCAGTACCAGTATGACCTCACCTTGAGTATAAGTGTGACCCTCAGTACCAGTATGACCTCACCTTGAGTATAAGTGTGACCCTCAGTACCAGTATGACCTCACCTTGAGTATAAGTGTGACCCTCAGTACCAGTATGACCTCACCTTGAGTATAAGTGTGACCCTCAGTACCAGTATGACCTCACCTTGAGTATAAGTGTGACCCTCAGTACCAGTATGACCTCACCTTGAGTATAAGTGTGACCCTCAGTACCAGTATGACCTCACCTTGAGTATAAGTGTGACCCTCAGTACCAGTATGACCTCACCTTGAGTATAAGTGTGACCCTCAGTACCAGTATGACCTCACCTTGAGTATAAGTGTGACCCTCAGTACCAGTATGACCTCACCTTGAGTATAAGTGTGACCCTCAGTACCAGTATGACCTCACCTTGAGTATAAGTGTGACCCTCAGTACCAGTATGACCTCACCTTGAGTATAAGTGTGACCCTCAGTACCAGTATGACCTCACCTTGAGTATAAGCGTGACCCTCAGTACCAGTATGACCTCACTTGAGTATAAGTGTGACCCTCAGTACCAGTATGACCTCACCTTGAGTATAAGTGTGACCCTCAGTACCAGTATGACCTCACCTTGAGTATAAGCGTGACCCTCAGGTACCAGTATGACCTCACCGTGAGTATAAGTGTGACCCTCAGTACCAGTATGACCTCACCTTGAGTATAAGTGTGACCCTCAGTACCAGTATGACCTCACCGTGAGTATAAGTGTGACCCTCAGTACCAGTATGACCTCACCGTGAGTATAAGTGTGACCCTCAGTACCAATATGACCTCACCTTGAGTATAAGCGTGACCCTCAGTACCAGTATGACCTCACCTTGAGTATAAGTGTGACCCTCAGTACCAGTATAACCTCACCTTGAGTATAAGCGTGACCCTCAGTACCAGTATGACCTCACCTTGAGTATAAGCGTGACCCTCAGTACCAGTATGACCTCACCTTGAGTATAAGTGTGACCCTCAGTACCAGTAGACCTCACCTTGAGTATAAGCGTGACCCTCAGTACCAGTAAGACCTCACCTTGAGTATAAGTGTGACCCTCAGTACCAGTATGACCTCACCTTGAGTATAAGTGTGACCCTCAGTACCAGTATGACCTCACCTTGAGTATAAGTGTGACCCTCAGGTACCAGTATGACCTCACCTTGAGTATAAGCGTGACCCTCAGTACCAGTATGACCTCACCTTGAGTATAAGTGTGACCCTCAGTACCAGTATAACCTCACCTTGAGTATAAGTGTGACCCTCAGTACCAGTATGACCTCACCTTGAGTATAAGCGTGACCCTCAGTACCAGTATGACCTCACCTTGAGTATAAGTGTGACCCTCAGTACCAGTATGACCTCACCTTGAGTATAAGCGTGACCCTCAGTACCAGTATGACCTCACCTTGAGTATAAGTGTGACCCTCAGTACCAGTATGACCTCACCTTGAGTATAAGTGTGACCCTCAGGTACCAGTATGACCTCACCTTGAGTATAAGCGTGACCCTCAGTACCAGTATGACCTCACCTTGAGTATAAGTGTGACCCTCAGTACCAGTATGACCTCACCGTGAGTATAAGTGTGACCCTCAGTACCAGTATGACCTCACCGTGAGTATAAGCGTGACCCTCAGTACCAGTATGACCTCACCGTGAGTATAAGCGTGACCCTCAGTACCAGTATGACCTCACCTTGAGTATAAGTGTGACCCTCAGTACCAGTATGACCTCACCTTGAGTATAAGCGTGACCCTCAGTACCAGTATGACCTCACCTTGAGTATAAGTGTGACCCTCAGTACCAGTATGACCTCACCTGAGTATAAGCGTGACCCTCAGTACCAGTATGACCTCACCTTGAGTATAAGTGTGACCCTCAGTACCAGTATGACCTCACCTTGAGTATAAGTGTGACCCTCAGTACCAGTATGACCTCACCTTGAGTATAAGCGTGACCCTCAGGTACCAGTATGACCTCACCGTGAGTATAAGTGTGACCCTCAGTACCAGTATGACCTCACCTTGAGTATAAGTGTGACCCTCAGTACCAGTATGACCTCACCGTGAGTATAAGTGTGACCCTCAGTACCAGTATGACCTCACCGTGAGTATAAGTGTGACCCTCAGTACCAATATGACCTCACCTTGAGTATAAGCGTGACCCTCAGTACCAGTATGACCTCACCTTGAGTATAAGTGTGACCCTCAGTACCAGTATAACCTCACCTTGAGTATAAGCGTGACCCTCAGTACCAGTATGACCTCACCTTGAGTATAAGCGTGACCCTCAGTACCAGTATGACCTCACCTTGAGTATAAGTGTGACCCTCAGTACCAGTATGACCTCACCTTGAGTATAAGCGTGACCCTCAGTACCAGTAAGACCTCACCTTGAGTATAAGTGTGACCCTCAGTACCAGTATGACCTCACCTTGAGTATAAGTGTGACCCTCAGTACCAGTATGACCTCACCTTGAGTATAAGTGTGACCCTCAGGTACCAGTATGACCTCACCTTGAGTATAAGCGTGACCCTCAGTACCAGTATGACCTCACCTTGAGTATAAGTGTGACCCTCAGTACCAGTATAACCTCACCTTGAGTATAAGTGTGACCCTCAGTACCAGTATGACCTCACCTTGAGTATAAGCGTGACCCTCAGTACCAGTATGACCTCACCTTGAGTATAAGTGTGACCCTCAGTACCAGTATGACCTCACCTTGAGTATAAGCGTGACCCTCAGTACCAGTATGACCTCACCTTGAGTATAAGTGTGACCCTCAGTACCAGTATGACCTCTCACCTTGAGTATAAGTGTGACCCTCAGGTACCAGTATGACCTCACCTTGAGTATAAGCGTGACCCTCAGTACCAGTATGACCTCACCTTGAGTATAAGTGTGACCCTCAGTACCAGTATGACCTCACCGTGAGTATAAGTGTGACCCTCAGTACCAGTATGACCTCACCGTGAGTATAAGCGTGACCCTCAGTACCAGTATGACCTCACCGTGAGTATAAGCGTGACCCTCAGTACCAGTATGACCTCACCTTGAGTATAAGTGTGACCCTCAGTACCAGTATGACCTCACCTTGAGTATAAGCGTGACCCTCAGTACCAGTATGACCTCACCTTGAGTATAAGCGTGACCCTCAGTACCAGTATGACCTCACCTTGAGTATAAGTGTGACCCTCAGTACCAGTATGACCTCACCGTGAGTATAAGTGTGACCCTCAGTACCAGTATGACCTCACCTTGAGTATAAGTGTGACCCTCAGTACCAGTATGACCTCACCTTGAGTATAAGCGTGACCCTCAGTACCAGTATGACCTCACCTTGAGTATAAGTGTGACCCTCAGTACCAGTATGACCTCACCTTGAGTATAAGTGTGACCCTCAGGTACCAGTATGACCTCACCTTGAGTATAAGCGTGACCCTCAGTACCAGTATGACCTCACCTTGAGTATAAGTGTGACCCTCAGTACCAGTATGACCTCACCGTGAGTATAAGTGTGACCCTCAGTACCAGTATGACCTCACCGTGAGTATAAGCGTGACCCTCAGTACCAGTATGACCTCACCGTGAGTATAAGCGTGACCCTCAGTACCAGTATGACCTCACCTTGAGTATAAGTGTGACCCTCAGTACCAGTATGACCTCACCTTGAGTATAAGCGTGACCCTCAGTACCAGTATGACCTCACCTTGAGTATAAGTGTGACCCTCAGTACCAGTATGACCTCACCTTGAGTATAAGCGTGACCCTCAGTACCAGTATGACCTCACCTTGAGTATAAGTGTGACCCTCAGTACCAGTATGACCTCACCTTGAGTATAAGTGTGACCCTCAGTACCAGTATGACCTCACCTTGAGTATAAGTGTGACCCTCAGTACCAGTATGACCTCACCTTGAGTATAAGCGTGACCCTCAGTACCAGTATGACCTCACCTTGAGTATAAGTGTGACCCTCTGCATTCTCTTCACAATCTCCAACATTTTGTGTTCGTCAACTTCGTTCTGGCTGAAGATCTCTCTCACTGAGTCAATCTCGTAGATAATCTGTTTGAACCACAGCTCGTATGCTGAGGAAGGTACATAATTATTACTGAGTAGATTATCTGTTTGAACCACAGCTCGTATGCTGAGGAAGGTACATAATTATTACTGAGTATATTATCTGTTTGAACCACAGCTCGTATGCTGAGGAAGGTACATAATTATTACTGAGTATATTATCTGTTTGAACCACAGCTCGTATGCTGAGGAAGGTACATAATTATTACTGAGTATATTATCTGTTTGAACCACAGCTCGTATGCTGAGGAAGGTACATAATTATTACTGAGTATATTATCTGTTTGAACCACAGCTCGTATGCTGAGTAAGGTACATAATTATTACTGAGTATATTATCTGTTTGAACCATAGCTCGTATGCTGAGGAAGGTACATAATTATTACTGAGTAGATTATCTGTTTGAACCACAGCTCGTATGCTGAGGAAGGTACATAATTATTACTGAGTAGATAATCTGTTTGAACCACAGCTCGTATGCTGAGGAAGGTACATAATTATTACTGAGTAGATTATCTGTTTGAACCACAGCTCGTATGCTGAGGAAGGTACATAATTATTACTGAGTAGATAATCTGTTTGAACCACAGCTCGTATGCTGAGGAAGGTACATAATTATTACTGAGTATATTATCTGTTTGAACCACAGCTTGTATGCTGAGGAAGGTACATAATTATTACTGAGTAGATTATCTGTTTGAACCACAGCTCGTATGCTGAGGAAGGTACATAATTATTACTGAGTAGATTATCTGTTTGAACCACAGCTCGTATGCTGAGGAAGGTACATAATTATTACTGAGTATATTATCTGTTTGAACCACAGCTCGTATGCTGAGTAAGGTACATAATTATTACTGAGTAGATTATCTGTTTGAACCACAGCTCGTATGCTGAGGAAGGTACATAATTATTACTGAGTATATTATCTGTTTGAACCACGGCTCGTATGCTGAGGAAGGTACATAATTATTACTGAGTAGATTATCTGTTTGAACCACAGCTCGTATGCTGAGGAAGGTACATAATTATTACTGAGTAGATAATCTGTTTGAACCACAGCTCGTATGCTGAGGAAGGTACATAATTATTACTGAGTATATTATCTGTTTGAACCACAGCTCGTATGCTGAGGAAGGTACATAATTATTACTGAGTATATTATCTGTTTGAACCACAGCTCGTATGCTGAGAAAGGTACATAATTATTAGAGTATATTATGTTTGAACCACAGCTCGTATGCTGAGGAAGGTACATAATTATATTGTTAAATTATTGAGTCTTAGATTTAGATTTTGAGGCTAGTTTACTGTGCACCCCGTGTAATACCTAGGAAGGTAGCACAAGAGCATATGGATATATAAAAGGCCTAGGAACTAGGCCTAAAAAAAGATTAACGGTAGTACATCTGAATTTAAATCTGCAAAAGTAACAGCATGGGGTGTAATAGTACTATTACCACTACTACTATTACCACTTACACGTGTGGGCGTGAGCTGGACCTGTCTAGCATGGCCCAGTAGAGCTGCTGCAGTGCTCCTCCTTATGTTAAAACGAAGTAATCATGTGTCTAGTCCATCAGTCTTTGTCAAGACTGATATTGACTCAAGGTTGAGGGACTGATACCTCAAACTCCTCATTTTACTCTATTTCTGCACGGGACTAACGAAGCCACTGTGTGGATAAACATGTCCAGAATGTTGGCCAAGTGTCTCATTTATCTAATACTGAGACACATTCAGCTCTTACACACACTCACTCATATTAAATCTACCATATTATACCTGTATTTATGGTCCATGACCAGGCCTGGTCATGGACCGGGTCATGGGGGGTGCTGACCCCCGGAATACCCTCCAGGTATACTCCAGGTATATGTTTTTTATGAACATATACCCGGGCGTGGCTTGAACCCGCGGTAAAGTCGTAACGCGTCGGTCTGGAGTTTTCCGACTCTCTACCGCGGGTTCAAACCCCGTCCGTGGTATGGTTTATACCCACAACTCTTGGTATACCAGTGCTTTCCTAAACCCATTCCAAATATAAACCTGCATTGTACGTTTACAAGAACATAACACTGCAGCAGGCCTACTGACCCATGCCAGGCAGGTCCACGTCACCTCCCGGCTCAGACTACTGACCCACCTAGTCAGTTCACAACAGGAAAAAATATTACCTTGATGAATGATGATAAAGAGATGCTCATCGTGGACCTTGGACATACACTTCTGAGAGCTGAGAAGTTGATTCAACTGAAGATAAGAGTTGTAGGTGATACCCCCGAACTCCTCAGCCAGGTTCCTGCCCTCCTGCGCACCTTCCAACCTGACAACAGTTAGGTTAGTTATGACAACAGCCAGGTTCCTGCCCTCCTGGGCACCTTCCAACCTGACAACACAGTTAGGTTAGTTATGACAACAGCCAGGTTCCTGCCCTCCTGGGCACCTTCCAACCTGACAACAGTTAGGTTAGTTATGACAACAGCCAGGTTCCTGCCCTCCTGGGCACCTTCCAACCTGACAACACAGTTAGGTTAGTTATGACAACAGCCAGGTTCCTGCCCTCCTGGGCACCTTCCAACCTGACAACAGTTAGGTTAGTTATGACAACAGCCAGGTTCCTGCCCTCCTGCGCACCTTCCAACCTGACAACATAGTTAGGTTAGTTATGACAACAGCCAGGTTCCTGCCCTCCTGGGCACCTTCCAACCTGACAACATAGTTAGGTTAGTTATGACAACAGCCAGGTTCCTGCCCTCCTGGGCACCTTCCAACCTGACAACACAGTTAGGTTAGTTATGACAACAGCCAGGTTCCTGCCCTCCTGGGCACCTTCCAACCTGACAACACAGTTAGGTTAGTTATGACAACAGCCAGGTTCCTGCCCTCCTGGGCACCTTCCAACCTGACAACACAGTTAGGTTAGTTATGACAACAGCCAGGTTCCTGCCCTCCTGGGCACCTTCCAACCTGACAACACAGTTAGGTTAGTTATGACAACAGCCAGGTTCCTGCCCTCCTGGGCACCTTCCAACCTGACAACACAGTTAGGTTAGTTATGACAACAGCCAGGTTCCTGCCCTCCTGGGCACCTTCCAACCTGACAACACAGTTAGGTTAGTTTATGACAACAGCCAGGTTCCTGCCCTCCTGGGCACCTTCCAACCTGACAACACAGTTAGGTTAGCTATGACAACAGCCAGGTTCCTGCCCTCCTGGGCACCTTCCAACCTGACAACACAGACATGTCCATGTTGCCATGAAAGAACCAATGTAAGAAGATACAAAATGTTTGCTTACACTAACAGTCTGACTGGTCCCAAGGTAAAATAACTTGACCCAGAGTAGGTACCTTCAACTCCCAATCTACTACTCCACTCCCTCCACTCCTACACCAATTAACTCCATTAATTGATCTTCAACTGCAGTCAGGGTGATGCAACTGCCTTGCCATGTGTCTCGTGGCTGGGTTGGTAGCGCACTCACCTCACACACTCAGGTCCCTGGTTCGATTCCCGGTACGGGTGGAAACATTAGGGCGTGTTTCCTTAAGACACCTACTGTCCATGTTCACCCAGCAGTAAAATAGGTACCTGGGTGTTAGTGGACTGGTGTGGGTCACATCCTGGGTGTTAGTGGACTGGTGTGGGTCACATCCTGGGTGTTAGTGGACTGGTGTGGGTCACATCCTGGGTGTTAGTGGACTGGTGTGGGTCACATCCTGGGTGTTAGTGGACTGGTGTGGGTGGCATCCTGGGTGTTAGTGGACTGGTGTGGGTCACATCCTGGGTGTTAGTGGACTGGTGTGGGTCACATCCTGGGTGTTAGTGGACTGGTGTGGGTCACATCCTGGGTGTTAGTGGACTGGTGTGGGTCACATCCTGGGTGTTAGTGGACTGGTGTGGGTCACATCCTGGGTGTTAGTGGACTGGTGTGGGTCACATCCTGGGTGTTAGTGGACTGGTGTGGGTCACATCCTGGGTGTTAGTGGACTGGTGTGGGTCACATCCTGGGTGTTAGTGGACTGGTGTGGGTCACATCCTGGGTGTTAGTGGACTAGTGTGGGTCACATCCTGGGTGTTAGTGGACTGGTGTGGGTGGCATCCTGTGTGTTAGTGGACTGGTGTGGGTCACATCCTGGGTGTTAGTGGACTGGTGTGGGTCACATCCTGGGTGTTAGTGGACTGGTGTGGGTCACATACTGGGTGTTAGTGGACTGGTGTGGG
Source organism: Cherax quadricarinatus (assembly GCF_026875155.1). Classification (NCBI taxonomy): domain Eukaryota; kingdom Metazoa; phylum Arthropoda; class Malacostraca; order Decapoda; family Parastacidae; genus Cherax; species Cherax quadricarinatus. The sequence continues at coordinate 3,231,697 of NC_069493.1, forward strand.
TGGCATCCTGGGTGTTAGTGGACTGGTGTGGGTGGCATCCTGGGTGTTAGTGGACTGGTGTGGGTGGCATCCTGGGTGTTATTGGACTGGTGTGGGCCACATCCTGGGTGTTAGTGGACTGGTGTGGGTCACATCCTGGGTGTTAGTGGACTGGTGTGGGTCACATCCTGGGTGTTGGTGGACTGGTGTGGGTCACATCCTGGGTGTTAGTGGGCTGGTGTGGGTCACATCCTGGGTGTTAGTGGACTGGTGTGGGTCACATCCTGGGTGTTAGTGAACTGGTGTGGGTCACATCCTGGGTGTTAGTGAACTGGTGTGGGTCACATCCTGGGTGTTAGTGGACTGGTGTGGGTCACATCCTGGGTGTTATTGGACTGGTGTGGGTCACATCCTGGGTGTTAGTGGACTGGTGTGGGTGGCATCCTGGGTGTTAGTGGACTGGTGTGGGTGGCATCCTGGGTATTAGTGGACTGGTGTGGGTGGCATCCTGGGTGTTAGTGGACTGGTGTGGGTCACATCCTGGGTATTAGTGGACTGGTGTGGGTGGCATCCTGGGTGTTAGTGGACTGGTGTGGGTCACATCCTGGGTGTTAGTGGACTGGTGTGGGTCACATCCTGGGTGTTAGTGGACTGGTGTGGGTCACATCCTGGGTGTTAGTGGACTGGTGTGGGTCACATCCTGGGTGTTAGTGGACTGGTGTGGGTCACATCCTGGGTGTTAGTGGACTGGTGTGGGTCACATCCTGGGTGTTAGTGGACTGGTGTGGGTCACATCCTGGGACAAAACTGACCTAATTTGCGGGAAATGCTCTACGTAACAAGTGGCTTTCTATATATCAGTATGTCATAGGTGTGAGCTATGGTCTGTATAAGTTATATCATGCAGAAATATAGATTATTTTTTATTATTATTATTATTATTATTATTATTATTATTATTATTATTATTATTATTATTATTATTATTTTTATAAGATGCGAGCAGTGAGACAGGTGACCCTCAGTTGGCACTTCATGTCGCACCAGCATGGCTGTGACAAGCTCTACCTCAAGGTCCTTCAGAATAATTGTGAATGACTCGCCACAAACGTAATGACACGATTGGAAACAACTCAAGAGAACAGCGAAGTTTGACGTCACAAGTCGTCACAAGTCGTCACAGGTCGTCACAAGTCGTTGAATTAGCAACACTGTGTTGTCCACTGTACCAGGTAAGGGTGTACTCACCTAGTTGAGGTTGCAGGGGTCGAGTCCAAGCTCCTGGCCCCGCCTCTTCACTGGTCGCTACTAGGTTACTCTCCCTGAACCGTGAGCTTTATCATACCTCTACTTAAAGCTATGTATGGATCCTGCCTCCACTACATCGCTTCCCAAACTATTCCACTTACTGACTACTCTGTGGCTGAAGAAACACTTCCTAACATCCCTGTGATTCATCTGTTTGAGAAGCTGGGTGTGTGGTGACTGCAGGAGCCATGTTAAGTCTCTACCTTCTGTTGTCTACCTTCTGTTGTCTACCTTCTGTTGTCTACCTTCTGTTGTCTACCTTCTGTTGTCTACCCAGGAGAGTCTTACATCTATCCAATATTAACAACATAATGGTGGGACACTGCACAGGTCTACTGGCCCTTACTAAGCAGGTCATTCTCAAACCCAAACCCACTAAATAAAAATATATACCCAAGCCATTTTCAATGCTACCCAAGGAGCAAGTCCTGACAACCCTACCAACCCAACTTGACTAGGTCAGGTTAGGTTAGGTCAGGTTTGTCAGGGAACAGTGCAAGTGTTTCCTGACTCTGGTCTTAGTTATATAATGACCCAGAGCTGGAGCTTTTGGTCATCGTGCTACTGTATTACTGCAGATTCTTTGGTTAGACAGCCTTAGTACTTTCTATAAAGGAGATAAGGTTTTTCTTTGGATTTTTAACCCTGGTGGGTTAGTCACCCAGGATAGACCAAGAAAGTCAGAGTCATCGAGGTCTGTCTGTCTTATTTCCATTGTGGTCCTCAATCTTGTCCCCCAGGATGCCACCCACACCAATTATCTAACACTCAGGTACCTACCTACTGCTAGGTGGACAGTGACAGCAAGTGTAAGGTGACTAACACCCAGGTACCTATTTACTGCTAGGTGAACACTGACAGCAGGTGTAAGGTGACTAACACCCAGGTACCTACTTACTGCTAGGTGAACATGGACAGCAGGTGTAAGGTGACTAACACCCAGGTACCTACTTACTGCTAGGTGAACATGGACAGCAGGTACCTTAAGGTAACACGTCCTAATGTTTCTACCCGTACCGGGGATCGAACCATGAACTTCAGTTTGTGAGCTGAGTATGCTTAATAAACTGTACCTAAATAAACTTAGTAAGGATGAGTTAGGTTGGTTGTAGACAGGAATGAGTTTAATTAAATAAGTCACCATCCCATCCTAACCTAAGTCATGGATGATAACATCCTGGTGATCTGATCCAGGTTCACTTCTCCTGCCCTCTACTGGCACTCTTTTGCTCTCTACTGGCACTCTTCTGCCCTCTACTGGCACTCTGCCCTCTACTGACACTCTTCTACCCTCTACTGGCACTCTTCTGCCCTCTACTGGCACTCTGCCCTCTACTGACACTCTTCTGCCCTCTACTGACACTCTTCTGCCCTCTACTGGCACTCTCCTGCCCTCTACTGGCACTCTTCTGCCCTCTACTGGCACTCTTCTGCCCTCTACTGGCACTCTCCTGCCCTCTACTGGCACTCTCCTGCCCTCTACTGGCACTCTTCTGCCCTCTACTGGCACTCTCTTGCCCTCTACTGCACTCTCTTGCCCTCTACTGGCACTCTTTTGCTCTCTACTGGCACTCTCCTGCCCTCTACTGGCACTCTTCTGCCCTCTACTGGCACTCTTCTGCCCTCTACTGGCACTCTGCCCTCTACTGACACTCTTCTACCCTCTACTGGCACTCTCTTGCCCTCTACTGCACTCTCTTGCCCTCTACTGGCACTCTTTTGCTCTCTACTGGCACTCTCCTGCCCTCTACTGGCACTCTTCTGCTCTCTACTGGCACTCTTCTGCCCTCTACTGGCACTCTCCTGCCCTCTACTGGCACTCTTCTGCCCTCTACTGGCACTCTTTTGCTCTCTACTGGCACTCTCCTGCCCTCTACTGGCACTCTCCTGCCCTCTACTGGCACTCTTCTGCCCTCTACTGGCACTCTGCCCTCTACTGACACTCTTCTACCCTCTACTGGCACTCTTCTGCCCTCTACTGACACTCTTCTGCCCTCTACTGGCACTCTCCTGCCCTCTACTGGCACTCTTCTGCCCTCTACTGGCAATCTTCTGCCTCTACTGGCACTTTTCCTGCCCTCAACTGGCACTCTCCTGCCCTCTACTGGCACTCTTCTGCCCTCTACTGGCACTCTCTTGCCCTCTACTGCACTCTCTTGCCCTCTACTGGCACTCTCTTGCCCTCTACTGGCACTCTTTTGCTCTCTACTGGCACTCTCCTGCCCTCTACTGGCACTCTTTTGCTCTCTACTGGCACTCTCCTGCCCTCTACTGGCACTCTTCTGCTCTCTACTGGCACTCTTTTGCTCTCTACTGGCACTCTTCTGCCCTCTACTGACACTCTTTTGCTCCCCTACTGGCACTCTCCTGCCCTCTACTGGCCCCTCTTCTGCCTCTACTGGCACTCTCCTGCCCTCTACTGGCCTCTCCTGCCCTCTACTGGCACTCTTCTGCCCCTACTGGCACTCTCCTGCCCTTATGGCACTCTCCTGCCCTCTACTGGCACTCTCCTGCCCTCTACTGGCACTCTTCTGCCCTCTACTGGCACTCTCCTGCCCTCTACTGGCACTCTTCTGCCCTCTACTGGCACTCTTCTGCTCTCTACAGGCACTCTCCTGCTCTCTACTGGCACTCTTCTGCCCTCTACTGGCACTCTCCTGCTCTCTACTGGCACTCTTCTGCTCTCTACAGGCACTCTCCTGCTCTCTACTGGCACTCTTCTGCCCTCTACTGGCACTCTCCTGCCCTCTACTGGCACTCTCCTGCTCTCTACTGGCACTCTCTTGCCCTCTACTGGCACTCTCTTGCCCTCTACTGGCACTCTGCCCTCTACTGTCACTCTTCTGCTCTCTACTGGCACACTCCTGCTCTCTACTGGCACTCTTCTGCCCTCTACTGGCACTCTCCTGCCCTCTACTGGCACTCTCCTGCTCTGTACTGGCACTCTTGCCCTCTACTGGCACTCTCTTGCCCTCTACTGGCACTCTGCCCTCTACTGGCACTCTTCTACCCTCTAATGGCACTCTCTTGCCCTCTACTGGCACTCTCTTGCCCTCTACTGGCACTCTCCCGCCCTCTACTGGCACTCTCCTGCCCTCTACTGCCTTCTACTTCCCTCTACTGCCCTGCCCTCTCCTGCCCCTCCTACGCTCTGCCCTGCTTGAGCGTCAACTTTGAGTACCAAGTGCTCATCCTATGAGCGGTAGGTCAAAAAAACAGGATTACAGAGGTCATCCACCTTACTAGACTCACCCTGCTCCTACTCCACCCTGCCTCACCCCTACCCTACCCTGCCTCACCCCTACCCTGCCTCGCTGACTTGGTGGGGTCCGTTTGAATGACGATACTGGACGCTAGACGTAACGAAGCCAGACATATGTCCGAGATGTCTTCACGTACACCCACCCACACACACACACACACACACACACACACATACACACACACAAAGTGAGGTAGTGGAGACAGGAACCATACATAGCTTTAAGACGAGGTATGACAAAGCTCAGGGAGCAGAGAGAGGACCTACTAGCGATCAGTGAAGAGACGGGGCCAGGAGCTGAGTCTCGACCCCTGCAACCACATAGGTGAGTACAAATAGGCGAGTACACACACAAAGAGGAACGTGAATGACCCCAGACTCACCCTGTACCTCATAGTATCTATCGACAGTGTTGATACGTCCCACTGTCTATCAGAAGAGGAACGTGACTGACCCCAGACTCACCCTGTACCCTACAGCATCTATCAACAGTGTTGATACGTCCCACTGTCTATCAGAAGAGGAACGTGACTGACCCCAGACTCACCCTGTACCCTACATCATCTATCAACAGTGTTACGTCCCACTGTCTATCAGAAGAGGAACGTGACTGACCCCAGACTCACCCTGTACCCTACAGCATCTATCAACAGTGTTATGTCCCACTGTCTATCAGAAGAGGAACGTGACTGACCCCAGACTCACCCTGTACCCTACAGCATCTATCAACAGTGTTACGTCCCACTGTCTATCAGAAGAGGAACGTGACTGACCCCAGACTCACCCTGTACCCTACAGCATCTATCAACAGTGTTACGTCCCACTGTCTATCAGAAGAGGAACGTGACTGACCCCAGACTCACCCTGTACCCTACAGCATCTATCAACAGTGTTACGTCCCACTGTCTATCAGAAGAGGAACGTGACTGACCCCAGACTCACCCTGTACCTCACAGCACCCTTCATCAGTTAAGATTCGTTACACTATGTAATCCATGATGGGAAATGCACGTAAGAGCTCCTATCCTTGACACCCCCTTGTACCACAACACCGAAGAGGAGGAGCCTAAGTGACCTAGGCACGAGCAGTAAGAGATTAAGAGAGAGAGAGTAAACCACAAGTGTAACTTGAGGGCAGCGGGGCAGGACACTGTGGGCATCTTGGGGCAAGATAACACAAAAACAGCCAGGGATCATATGTTTGTGAGGCAAGCAGCAGTGGAAGAAGAATGTCAAGGGACCTCAGGGGTGTTCCTAGACTCAAATCTACACTGAATGCCACCTGAGACCAGGCCTCGTGGTGGATCAGGGTCTGATCAACGAGGCTGTTACTGCTGGCTGCACGTAAACCAACGTGCAAACCACAGCCTGGCTGGGGAGAAAATTCTCCAGAAAGGGGGTATATCTCAGCCCCCTGAGGGACTCAGCCCTCCCGGAAGTGGGGCTGAGAGGGCTGAGATATACCCCTTTTCTGTAGAATTTTCTCCACACCTGCTTATCAGGTACTGACTTTAGGTGTCTGTCCAGCGCCTTGGTGGCTAAAGCTCCCGCTTCACACACGGAGGGCCCGGGTTCGATTCCCGGCGGGTGGAAACATTCGACACGTTTCCTTACACCTGTTGTCCTGTTCACCTAGCAGCAAATAGGTACCTGGGTGTTAGTCGACTGGTGTGGGTCGCATCCTGGGTGTTAGTGGACTGGTGTGGGTGGCATCCTGGGTGCTAGTGGACTGGTGTGGGTGGCATCCTGGGTGTTAGTGGACTGGTGTGGGTTGCATCCTGGGTGTTAGTGGACTGGTGGGGGTGTCATCCTGGGTGTTAGTGGACTGGTGTGGGTGGCATCCTGGGTGTTAGTGGACTGGTGTGGGTGGCATCCTGGGTGTTAGTGGACTGGTGTGGGTGGCATCCTGGGTGTTAGTGGACTGGTGTGGGTGGCATCCTGGGTGTTAGTGGACTGGTGTGGGTCACATCCTGGGTGTTAGTGGACTGGTGTGGGTGGCATCCTGGGTGTTAGTGGACTGGTGTGGATGGCATCCTGGGTGTTAGTGGACTGGTGTGGGTCGCATCCTGGGGGACAAGATTAAGGACCACAATGGAAATAAGTTAGACAGTCCTCGATGACGCACTGACTTTCTTGGGTTATCCTGGATGGCTAACCCTCCGGGGTTAAAAATCCGAACGAAATCTTATCTTATCTTAGTCTTTGTCGCTGGCATTTCGAAGTTCATTGAGGTGGACTGAAAGATTTCTGCCTGTTTCGCCCATGTATTTTTTGGTACAGTATACACAGGGTATAGAGTACACGCTTTCTAAATCAAACCAGTGGAATTTATTATTTTTGAGATCTAAATACAGACTTGCAAAAACACTAGACATGGATCCTAGGTTCACATGTACCTAACTACCTAAAAATTACTGAAAAACCTTAGTGGACGAACAACACAGTGTTATGAAGATAGTAACGACTTTAGAAGAGAATGATTGATGTTTTATGTAACAGCCTGGTTGATCAGACCCTGATCCACCATGAGGCCTGGTCTCAGACCGAACCGCGGGGGCGTTGACCCCCGAAACCCTCTTCAGGTATACTCCAGGTAAGTAATGAGGGGCACTTAGGGATATCAATAGCATAGTCACAGTACCGTGACTGGAACAGTTAAACAGTTGTATTACCTAGATGGAAGTATAAAATATAACAATACAATAAGTGTCAGGGGCCCGAGACTGTTCAACTGCCTCCCAGCATACATAAGGGGGATTACCAACAGACCCCTGGCAGTCTTCAAGCTGGCACTGGACAAGCACCTAAAGTCGGTTCCTGACCAGCCGGGCTGTGGCTCGTACGTTGGTTTGCGTGCAGCCAGCAGTAACAACCTGGTTGATCAGGCTCTGATCCACCAGGAGGCCTGGTTACAGACCGGGCCGCGGGGGCGTTGACCCCCGGAACTCTCTCCAGGTAAACTGCAGGTAGTGAACTCGCAAAGAGATACACAGGTAACTTGCCATAATTGTGACCAGATCTACCTGGAGTTCAGTACCTTTGTAACTGTGACCAGATCTACCTGGAGTTCAGTACCTTTGTAACTGTGACCAGATCTACCTGGAGTTCAGTACCTTTGTAACTGTGACCAAATCTACCTGGAGTTCAGTACCTTTGTAACTGTGACCAGATCTACCTGGAGTTCAATACCTTTGTAACTAGTTCAGCTATCATAACTTTGGGGTACAGTCCCTAGACCCATTATGTACCTCTGTAATCTTTTGACTACCACCCACAGGATGGGTATGGGGTGACTACCACCCACAGGATGGGTATGGGGTGACTACCACCCACAGGATGGGTATGGGGTGACTACCACCCACAGGATGGGTATGGGGTGACTACCACCCACAGGATGGGTATGGGGTGACTACCACCCACAGGATGGGTATGGGGTGACTACCACCCACAGGATGGGTATGGGGTGACTACCACCCACAGGATGGGTATGGGGTGACTACCACCCACAGGATGGGTATGGGGTGACTACCACCCACAGGCTGGGTATGGGCTGCATAATAAACACATTAAACTAACTTATTATAACTTCTGCAGCTGAGGGATGGGACGACAACGTTATCGTAACTAAAACGACTGAAAAACAAATTATACCACGGGCGGGGCTTGAACCCACGGTTAGAGTAGTACATGAATGGTGTACAATGCCGACAAGGTGAAAATTAGACACATGTGCAACATCTGGGTATCTTTATTGTAGACGTTTCGCCCACCAGTGGCTTTAACAGCATAAATTCAAGGATATAACTGGAAGACAGTAGGACTATACACCAAAGATGGGGTAATCGGTCCCTCAGTCTTGGAGTTCGTGTGAAGAGGAACTCACTACCTCATCTATTGTATATAGTTCTGCTGTCTTCCAGTTATATCTTTGAATTTATATTGATAAAGCCACTGGTGGGCGAAACGTCTACAATAAAGATACCCAGATATTGCACTAGTGTTTAATTCTTGGTTCGAGTCTAAACTACAGACCAACGCTTAACTTGGAGGAGAAATATACATGGCTTATCCACGGCTTATTGTAACTTAGAGGAGAAATATACATGGCTTATCCATGGCTTATTGTAACTTAGAGGAGAAATATACATGGCTTATTCACTGCTTATTGTAACTTAGAGGAGGAGAAATATACATGGCTTATCCACGGCTTATTGTAACTTAGAGGAGGAGAAATATACATGGCTTATCCACGGCTTATTGTAACTTAGAGGAGGAGAAATATACATGGCTTATCCACGGCTTATTGTAACTTAGAGGAGGAGAAATATACATGGCTTATCCACGGCTTATTGTAACTTAGAGGAGGAGAAATATACATGGCTTATCCACGGCTTATTGTAACTTAGAGGAGGAGAAATATACATGGCTTATCCACGGCTTATTGTAACTTAGAGGAGGAGAAATATACATGGCTTATCCACGGCTTATTGTAACTTAGAGGAGAAGAAATATACATGGCTTATCCACGGCTTATTGTAACTTAGAGGAGGAGAAATATACATGGCTTATCCACGGCTTATTGTAACTTAGAGGAGGAGAAATATACATGGCTTATCCACGGCTTATTGTTACTTGGAGAAGGAGAAATATACATGGCTTATCCATGGCTTATTGTAACTTAGAGGAGGAGAAATATACATGGCTTATCCACGGCTTATTGTTACTTAGAGGAGGAGAAATATACATGGCTTATTGTAACTTAGAGGAGGAGAAATATACATGGCTTATTGTTACTTAGAGAAGGAGAAATATACATGGCTTATTGTAACTTAGAGAAGGAGAAATATACATGGCTTATTGTAACTTAGAGAAGGAGAAATATACATGGCTTATTGTAACTTAGAGAAGGAGAAATATACATGGCTTATTGTAACTTAGAGAAGGAGAAATATACATGGCTTATTGTAACTTAGAGAAGGAGAAATATACATGGCTTATTGTAACTTAGAGAAGGAGAAATACACATGGCTTATCCACGGCTTATTGTAACTGATTTTCATACAGGTTTAAATAAGATATTACAACAACCACAGTGGAAATAAGTCACTTTCTCATACATACGCTGCTATGTATAATTTACAGTATATAAGTGTATCTATGTATATTTGTGGTTAAGGAAGGTAGATGGTTGTAAGTCAACCAGCTGTGTCCTATGAGCGTGATGTGTACATCGATAAGCCAGCTGAAGGCCTCAGATGACCAAAAGCTCCAGCTGTGGGTCCTTATCTAAGACCAGCGTCAGGAAACACTTGTCCTGTTTCCTGAGGAACCTTACCTACCCTAACCTTGACTGCCCGTGCCCACAGGGGCAGTGCCAGGGCATGAAGTAGTCAGGTCAGTTGATCTGACTACTAGTACGCTACTAGTACACTACGCACTAGTACACTAGTACACTACACACTAGTACACTACGCACTAGTACACTAGTACACTACGCACTAGTACACTAGTACACTACGCACTAGTACACTACGCACTAGTACACTACGCACTAGTACACTACGCACTAGTACACTAGTACACTACGCACTAGTACACTAGTACACTACGCACTAGTACACTAGTACACTACGAAACTAGTACACTATTACAAAAGCACTAGTACACTAGTACACTACGCACTAGTACACTAGTACACTACGCACTAGTACACTAGTACACTACGCACTTAATACGTACACTACGCACTAGTACACTACACACAGTACACTAGTACACTACGCACTAGTACACTAGTACACTACACACTAGTACACTATACAAAACGCACTAGTACACAAACGCACTAGTACACTAAAACACTAGAAACACTACGCCTAGTACACTACACACTAGTACACTAGTACACTACGCACTAGTACACTAGTACACTACGCACTAGTACACTAGTACACTATGCACTAGTACACTAGTACACTACGCACTAGTACACTAGTACACTACGCACTAGTACACTACGCACTAGTACACTACGCACTAGTACACTAGTACACTACGCACTAGTACACTAGTACACTACGCACTAGTACACTACGCACTAGTACACTAGTACACTACGCACTAGTACACTACGCACTAGTACACTAGTACACTATGCACTAGTACACTAGTACACTACGCACTAGTACACTAGTACACTACGCACTAGTACACTAGTACACTACGCACTAGTACACTAGTACACTACGCACTAGTACACTAGTACACTACGCACTAGTACACTAGTACACTACGCACTAGTACACTAGTACACTACGCACTAGTACACTACGCACTAGTACACTAGTACACTACGCACTAGTACACTAGTACACTATGCACTAGTACACTAGAACACTACGCACTAGTACACTACGCACTAGTACACTACGCACTAGTACACTACGCACTAGTACACTACGCACTAGTACACTAGTACACTACGCACTAGTACACTACGCACTAGTACACTACGTACTAGTACACTAGTACACTACGCACTAGTACACTACGCACTAGTACACTTGTACACTACGCACTAGTACACTAGTACACTACGCACTAGTACACTAGTACACTATGCACTAGTACACTACGCACTAGTACACTACGCACTAGTACACTAGTACACTACGCACTAGTACACTAGTACAAGCCTAACATAACACAAACAAGGTCACACTTGATGCCACAATAACGTCGCTTATTAAATTATCATAAATAAACCCTAGCTGACTGCTTACAGAGTTATCCCGGCTATATGGACCACGGTTCCAGTTCCACACTGGCAGTATATTCCCGCAGTGTTTTCCATAACATCAGAGTAAATAGAATGTTCAGTGTATTTATTTTGCATGTATAAGAGAGAAGATTATTATTATTATCATCAAAAAGAAGCGCTAAGCCGCAAGGGCTATACAGCAAATAAGAGAGAAGAGTTAAAGGAGACTGAGACAGTGTCTAGGCGGCGACTGCACTCACAGTTACGTCCAGAAAAAATGACCTCGGTGATAAATTATTGAGTTCCAACAGTGTACGTACTAGTACACTAGTACACTACGTACTAGTACACTAGTACACTACGTACTAGTACACTAGTACACTACGTACTATACACTTTGTAAAAACTACTACTAGTACACTAGTACACTACGTACTAGTACATAGTAACTACGTACTAGTACATACGTACTAGTACACTAGTAACACTATACTAGTACACTACGTACTAGTACATAAATAACCAAAATACACTATACACTACGCACTAGTACACTACGTACTAGTACACTAGTACACTACGTACTAGTACACTAGTACACTACGTACTAGTACACTAGTACACTACGTACTAGTACACTAGTACACTACGCACTAGTACACTAGTACACTACGTACTAGTACACTAGTACACTACGCACTAGTACACTACGTACTAGTACACTAGTACACTCGACAGTACACTAGTACACTATACAGTACACAGTACACAGTACACTACTACTAGTCACTAGTACACTTTCTACTAGTACACTAGTACACTACGTACTAGTACACTAGTACACTAGTACACTACGTACTAGTACACTAGTACACTACGTACTAGTACACTAGTACACTACGTACTAGTACACTAGTACACTACGTACTAGTACACTAGTACCTACGTACTAGTACACTAGTACACTACGCACTAGTACACTAGTACACTACGTACTAGTAACTAGACACTAGTACTAGTACACTAGTACATACTATAGACACTAGTACACTAGTACACTACGTACTAGTACACTAGTACACTACGTACTAGTACACTAGTACACTACGTACTAGTACACTAGTACACTAGTACACTACGTACTAGTACACTAGTACACTACGTACTAGTACACTAGTACACTAGTACACTACGTACTAGTACCTAGTACACTAGTACACTACGTACTAGTACATACTCTAGTACACTAGTACTACGTCTAGTACACTAGTACACTACTACTAGTACACTAGTACCTAGTACACTAGTACACTACGTACTAGTACATGTACTAGTTTCATCGTACTGACACTAGTACACTAGTACTATTACACTAGTACACTACGTACTAGTACACTAGTACACTACGTACTAGTACACTAGTACACTACGTACTAGTACACTAGTACACTACGTACTAGTACACTACGACTAGTACATGTACACTATGTACTGTACACTTTCGCACTAGTACACTAGTACAAATACGCACTAGTAAACTACGCACTAGTACACTAGTACACAAAGTACTAGTTTCACTACGCACTATACAAATAGTACACTACGTACTAGTACACTACGCACTAGTACACTAGTACACTACGTACTAGTACACTACGCACTAGTACACTAGTACACTACGCACTAGTACACTACGCACTAGTACACTAGTACACTACGTACTAGTACACTACGCACTAGTACACTACGCACTAGTACACTACGTACTAGTACACTAGTACACTACGCACTAGTACACTAGTACACTACGCACTAGTACACTAGTACACTACGTACTAGTACACTAGTACACTACGCACTAGTACACTCGCAAGTACACTAGCACTAGTACACACGTACTAGTACACTAGTACACTACGCACTAGTACACATCACTACCACTAGTACACTACGTACTAGTACACTAGTACACTACGCACTAGTACACTAGTACACTACGCACTAGTACACTAGTACACTACGTACTAGTACACTACGCACTAGTACACTAGTACACTACGCAGGGGAACACTACACTATGCACTAGTACACTACGCACTAGTACACTAGTACACTACGTACTAGTACACTAGTACACTACGCACTAGTACACAAACTATACACTAGCACTAGTACACTAGTACACTACGCACTAGTACACTACGCACTAGTACACTACGCACTAGTACACTACGCACTAGTACACTACGCACTAGTACACTAGTACACTACGCACTAGTACACTAGTACACTACGCACTAGTACACTACGCACTAGTGCACTAGTACACTACGCACTAGTACACTATTACACTAGTACACTACGCACTAGTACACTAGTACACTACGCACTAGTACACTAGTACACTACGCACTAGTACACTACGCACTAGTACACTATGCACTAGTACACTAGTACACTACGCACTAGTACACTAGTACACTACGCACTAGTACACTAGTACACTACGCACTAGTACACTACGCACTAGTACACTAGTACACTATGCACTAGTACACTATGCACTAGTACACTACGCACTAGTACACTAGTCACTACGCACTAGTACACTAGACATACGACTAGTTTCACTAGTACACTACGCACTAGTACACTAGTTTCACTACGCACTAGTACACTAGTACACTACGCACTAAATACACGTAAATCGCAATAGTACACTACGCACTAGTACACTAGTACACTACACACTAGTACACTAGTACACTAGTACACTATGCACTAGTACACTACGCACTAGTACACTACGCACTAGTACACTACGCACTAGTACACTAGTACACTACACACTAGTACACTAGTACACTACGCACTAGTACACTACGCACTAGTACACTAGTACACTACGCACTAGTACACTAGTACACTACGCACTAGTACACTACGCACTAGTACACTAGTACACTATGCACTAGTACACTACGCACTAGTACACTACGCACTAGTACACTAGTACACGCGCACTAGTACACTAGTACAAATAGCATGTACACTAGTTTCACTACGCACTAGTACAAATATGCAAAATAGAACACTAGTACACATACGCACTAGTACACTACGCACTAGTACATAGTACACTACGCACTAGTACACTACGCCCCTAGTTACACTACGCACTAGTACACTAAATACACTACCACTGTACACTAACACTCCAATTACACTACGCACTAGTACACTAGTACACTACGCACTAGTACACTAGTACACTACGCACTAGTACACTAGTACACTACGCACTAGTACACTAGTACACTACGCACTAGTACACTAGTACACTATGCACTAGTACACTATGCACTAGTACACTAGTACATATGCATAGTTCACACGCACTAGTTTCATACGCACTAGTACACTAAGCACTAGTACACTACGCACTAGTACACTAGCCTATACACTACGTACTAGTACACTATCACTAGTATACGCACTAGTAAAACTACGTACTATCCTAGTACCCCTTCGCACTAGTACACTAGTACACTACGCACTAGTACACTACGCACTAGTACACTACGTACTAGTACACTAGTACACTACGCACTAGTACACTAGTACACTACACACTAGTACACTACGCACTAGTACACTACGTACTAGTACACTACGCATAGTACCATGCCTAGTACACTACGCACTAGTACACTAGTACACACGCACTAGTACACTACGCACTAGTACACATACCGCGCACTAGTAACCTAGTAACTAAAGCATAGTACACTACGCACTAGTACACTAGTACACTACGCACTAGTACACTAGTACACTACGCACTAGTACACTAGTACACTACGCACTAGTACACTACGCACTAGTACACTACGCACTAGTACACCACAACGTACATTAGTACACTAGACTATACACTAGTACACTACGTACTAGTACAATACACTACGCACTAGTACACTACGCACTAGTACACTACACTAGTACACTAGTACCTACGCACTAGTACACTAGTACACTCAACTAGTACACTACGCCTAGTACACTACACTACGCACTAGTACACTATGCACTAGTACACTACGCACTAGTACACTACACACTAGTACACTACGCACTAGTACACTACCCACTAGTACACTACACATTAGTACACTACCCACTAGTACACTACGCCACTAGTACCTACACACTAGTACAACACACTAGTACACTACGCACTAGTTACACTATACACTACGCACTAGTACACTACCCACTAGTTTCACTAGACACTACCCCTAGTACAAATTACACCCCTGACACTACGCACTAGTACACTACACACTAGTACACTACCCACTAGTACACTACACACTAGTACACTACACACTAGTACACTACACACTAGTACACTACACACTAGTACACTACACACTAGTACACTACACACTAGTACACTACACACTAGTACACTACACACTAGTACACTACACACTAGTACACTACGCACTAGTCAGGTTTGTCAGGAAACAGGACTAGTGTTTCCTGACGTTGGTCTTAGTTATATGACCCACAGCTGGAGCTTTTGGTCACCTGACCGAGGCCTTCCATAGTTAGATAATAACTATGCTACTAGTTTAAGCTGGGACTGATCACCTTAATACACCTACACGTCTTCCACGTCCCCTTTTTGCTGTAGACTGATAAGGTCACAATTCTAACCATGTCCCTGTACGGACACAGTAGGGGCTTTCATGGATATGAAATGTACGTGTCTTACTCACTATAAGCCTAGTACTGTACTCACTAGAGCCTAGTATCCGTACTCACTTAAGCCTGTACTGTACTCGCTTGAGCCTGACGTATCACTATAGCCTAGTACTGTACTCGTATGACCTAGGTCTGAACTCGTATGAGCTACCTGCTTTTCACTAAAGCCTAGTATCATTTTCATATGAGCACATAGTACTGTTTCTCCATGACTAGTACGTACTCACTAAGCCTAGATCTTACTCGCAACTAGTACGACTCGCATCCCAGTATTGTAACTCACATGAGCCTAGCAACTGTAAACATATAAGCCTAGTTTTGTACCCCCTATGAGCCTAGTATTTGTATCACTATTAAGCCAGTATCTGTCTGTATGAGCCTAGACTGTACTCCTATAAGCTAGTACTGTACTCCCATGAGCCAGTATCTGTACTCCTATAGCCTAGTATCTGTACTCGCTATGACCTAGTATCTGTAATCACTATGAGCCTAGTATCGTACTCACTATGGCCTAGTATCTGTACTCACTATAACCCAGTTCTGTACCTCACTGAGCCCGTATCGTACTCACTATGAGCCTAGTATCTGTACTACTATAAACCTAGGTCTGTACTCACTATGAGCCTAGTGTCCCCGTACTCACTGACCTAGTATCTGTACTCACTATGAGCCTTAGTTCTGTACTCATATAAGCCTGTGTCTGTACTCACTATGAGCCTAGTGTTGACTCACTATGAGCCTAGTTCTGTACCCCATATGAGCCTAGTTCTGTACTCACTATAAGCTATTCTGTACTCCTATGAGCCTAGTGTCTGTACTCACTATGAGCCTAGTGTCTGTACTCACTATAAGCCTAGTGTCTGTACTCACTATGAGCCTAGTATCTGTACTCACTATGAGCCTAGTATCTGTACTCACTATAAGCCTAGTGTCTGTACTCACTATGAGCCTAGTGTCTGTACTCACTATAAGCCTAGTATCTGTACTCACTATAAGCCTAATGTCTGTACTCACTATGAGCCTAGTATCTGTACTCACTATAAGCCTAGTATCTGTACTCACTATGAGCCTAGTATCTGTACCCGCTATGAGCCTAGTATCTGTACTCACTGTAAGCCTAGTATCTGTACTCACTATAAGCCTAGTATCTGTACTCACTATAAGCCTAGTATCTGTACCCGCTATGAGCCTAGTATCTGTACTCGCTATGAGCCTAGTATCTGTACCATATCATTAACACTATGAGCCTAGTATCTGTACCATATCATTAACACTATGAGCCTAGTATCTGTACTCACTATAAGCCTAGTATCTGTACTCACTACCAGCCTACTATCTCTAACAAAGTCAGAGAAACCATCCAACTCGGCTGGATTTATCCAGCTGGGACTGACCCCCCCAGATAACCTGTCCCACACGGGGAAAAAAACTGAGTTCGACGTATATATTCCAAGTACATGTACAAAATACCGAGATATTTAATAGAATTTATTAAGTAAATGTGTCAGAAAAGTGAAGCAGTATTTACTGGGATATTATAAATTCATCTCAGTGTCCTGGGAACAAAACTCACAATTTAAATACTTTCGCTTTTAAGTCAGTGACTCACTTCCCGATGACTTATTGAGGAACTGACTTAAAGATGACTTAGTATTTGTGTAGGTATCTGCCAAATTTTAGACTGAGGCCCTGAATCTGCACTATGAGGATAGACTGAGGCCCTGAATCTGCACTATGAGGATAGACTGAGGCCCTGAATCTGCACTATGAGGATAGACTGAGGCCCTGAATCTGCACTTTGAGGATAGACTGAGGCCCTGAATCTGCACTATGAGGATAGACTGAGGCCCTGAATCTGCACTATGAGGATAGACTGAGGCCCTGAATCTGCACTATGAGGATAGACTGAGGCCCTGAATCTGCACTATGAGGATAGACTGAGGCTCTGAATCTGCACTATGAGGATAGACTGAGGCCCTGAATCTGCACTATGAGGATAGACTGAGGCCCTGAATCTGCACTATGAGGATAGACTGAGGCCCTGAATCTGCACTATGAGGATAGACTGAGGCCCTGAATCTGCACTATGAGGATAGACTGAGGCTCTGAATCTGCACTATGAGGATAGACTGAGGCCCTGAATCTGCACTATGAGGATAGACTGAGGCCCTGAATCTGCACTATGAGGATAGACTGAGGCCCTGAATCTGCACTATGAGGATAGACTGAGGCCCTGAATCTGCACTATGAGGATAGACTGAGGCCCTGAATCTGCACTATGAGGATAGACTGAGGCCCTGAATCTGCACTATGAGGATAGACGGAGGCCCTGAATCTGCACTATGAGGATAGACTGAGGCCCTGAATCTGCACTATGAGGATAGACTGAGGCCCTGAATCTGCACTATGAGGATAGACTGAGGCCCTGAATCTGCACTATGAGGATAGACTGAGGCCCTGAATCTGCACTATGAGGATAGACTGAGGCCTGAATCTGCACTATAAGGATAGACTGAGGCCCTGAATCTGTACTATGAGGATAGACTGAGGCCCTGAATCTGCACTATGAGGATAGACTGAGGCCCTGAATCTGCACTATGAGGATAGACTGAGGCCCTGAATCTGTACTATGAGGATAGACTGAGGCCCTGAATCTGTACTATGAGGATAGACTGAGGCCCTGAATCTGCACTATGAGGATAGATTGAGGCCCTGAATCTGCACTATGAGGATAGACTGAGGCCCTGAATCTGCACTATGAGGATAGACTGAGGCCCTGAATCTGCACTATGAGGATAAAGTGAGGCCCTGAATCTGCACTAAGAGGATAAACTGAGGCCCTGAATCTGTACTATGAGGATAGATTGAGGCCCTGAATCTGCACTGTGAGGATAGACTGAGGCCCTGAATCTGCACTATGAGGATAGACTGAGGCCCTGAATCTGCACTATGAGGATAGACTGAGGCCCTGAATCTGCACTATGAGGATAGACTGAGGCCTGAATCTGCACTATAAGGATAGACTGAGGCCCTGAATCTGTACTATGAGGATAGACTGAGGCCCTGAATCTGCACTATGAGGATAGACTGAGGCCCTGAATCTGCACTATGAGGATAGACTGAGGCCCTGAATCTGTACTATGAGGATAGACTGAGGCCCTGAATCTGTACTATGAGGATAGACTGAGGCCCTGAATCTGTACTATGAGGATAGACTGAGGCCCTGAATCTGTACTATGAGGATAGACTGAGGCCCTGAATCTGTACTATGAGGATAGACTGAGGCCCTGAATCTGTACTATGAGGATAGACTGAGGCCCTGAATCTGCACTATGAGGATAGACTGAGGCCCTGAATCTGCACTATGAGGATAGACTGAGGCCCTGAATCTGTACTATGAGGATAGACTGAGGCCCTGAATCTGCACTATGAGGATAGACTGAGGCCCTGAATCTGCACTATGAGGATAGACTGAGGCCCTGAATCTGTATTATGAGGATAGACTGAGGCCCTGAATCTGCACTATGAGGATAGACTGAGGCCCTGAATCTGTACTATGAGGATAGACTGAGGCCCTGAATCTGTACTATGAGGATAGACTGAGGCCCTGAATCTGTACTATGAGGATAGACTGAGGCCCTGAATCTGTACTATGAGGATAGACTGAGGCCCTGAATCTGTACTATGAGGATAGACTGAGGCCCTGAATCTGTACTATGAGGATAGACTGAGGCCCTGAATCTGTACTATGAGGATAGACTGAGGCCCTGAATCTGTACTATGAGGATAGACTGAGGCCCTGAATCTGTACTATGAGGATAGACTGAGGCCCTGAATCTGTACTATGAGGATAGACTGAGGCCCTGAATCTGTACTATGAGGATAGACTGAGGCCCTGAATCTGCACTGTGAGGATAGACTGAGACCCTGAATCTGCACTATGAGGATAGACTGAGGCCCTGAATCTGCACTATGAGGATAGACTGAGGCCCTGAATCTGCACTATGAGGATAGATTGAGGCCCTGAATCTGCACTATGAGGATAGACTGAGGCCCTGAATCTGCACTATGAGCATAGACTGAGGCCCTGAATCTGCACTATGAGGATAAAGTGAGGCCCTGAATCTGCACTATGAGGATAAACTGAGGCCCTGAATCTGTACTATGAGGATAGACTGAGGCCCTGAATCTGCACTGTGAGGATAGACTGAGGCCCTGAATCTGCACTGTGACGATGGACTGAGGCCCTGAATCTGCACTATGAGGATAGACTGAGGCCCTGAATCTGAACTATGAGGATAGAGTGAGGCCCTGAATCTGCACTATGAGGATAGACTGAGGTCCTGAACCTGTACTATGAGGATAGATTGAGGCCCTGAATCTGCACTATGGGGATAGACTGAGGCCCTGAATCTGTACTATGAGGATAGATTGAGGCCCCGAATCTGCACTGTGAGGATAGACTGAGGCCCTGAATCTGCACTATGAGGATAGACTGAGGCCCTGAATCTGCACTATGAGGATAGACTGAGGCCCTGAATCTGCACTATGAGGATAGACTGAGGTCCTGAATCTGCACTATGAGGATAGACTGAGGCCCTGAATCTGCACTATGAGGATAGATTGAGGCCCTGAATCTGCACTATGAGGATAGACTGAGGCCCTGAATCTGCACTATGAGGATAGACTGAGGCCCTGAATCTGCACTATGAGGATAGACTGAGGCCCTGAATCTGCACTATGAGGATAGATTGAGGCCCTGAATCTGCACTATGAGGATAGACTGAGGCCCTGAATCTGCACTATGAGGATAGACTGAGGACCTGAATCTGCACTCTCTAGAAAGGCGTAGAATTAGAGGGGATATGATTGAGGTGTATAAATGGAAGACAGGAATAAATAAAGGGGATGTAAATAACGTGGTGAAAACATCCAGCCAAGACAGGACTCGCAGCAATGGTTTTAAGTTGGAAAAATTCAGATTCAGGAAGGATATAGGAAAGTACTGGTTTGGTAATAGAGTTGTGGATGAGTGGAACAAACTCCCAAGTACAGTTATAGAGGCCAGAACGTTGTGTAGCTTTAAAAATAGGTTAGATAAATACATGAGTGGGTGTGGGTGGGTGTGAGTTGGACCTGACTAGCTTGTGCTACTGGGTCTGGTGCCGTGCTCCTTAAGTGAATGTGACCTGGCCTGACTAGGTTGGTGCAATGGCTTGGGCCGGTGGGAGACTTGGACCTGCCTCACATGGGCCAGTAGGCATGTTGCAGTGTTCCTCCTTATGTTAACCCGCTACCAACTGAGTCACAAGTCACATCTTAACGTGTCAGTTACTGGTACTCTGATTACTTGCTGAAGACAATCCCAAAGACAGAGTGAAGTCAAACGTTGTATTTATAAGGTGTAACCCAGGAGGGTGTTCCAGGGGTCATCACCCTCGTGGCACAGTCCATGACCAGGCCTGGTGGTGGATCAGGGACTGATCAACCAGGTTGTTACTGCTGGAGGCATGTAAACCAACGTAGGAACCACAGCCTGGCTGGTCAGGTACTGACTTTGTGTGTGTCCAGCTCTAGAAGACAACCAGGGGTCTTGAAGACAACCAGGGGTCTTGAAGACAACCAGGGGTCTTGAAGACAACCAGGGGTCTTGAAGACAACCAGGAGTCTTGAAGACAATCAGGAGTCTTGAAGACAACCAGGGATCTTGAAGACAGCCAAGGGTCTTGAAGACAACCAGGGGTCTTGAAGACAACCAGGGGTCTTGAAGACAGCCAAGGGTCTTGAAGACAACCAGGGGTCTTGAAGACAACCAGGGGTCTTGAAGACAGCCAAGGGTCTTGAAGACAACCAGGGGTCTTGAAGACAACCAGGGGTCTTGAAGACAACCAGGGGTCTTGAAGACAACCAAGGGTCTTGAAGACAACCAGGGGTCTTGAAGACAACCAGGGGTCTTGAAGACAACCAGGGGTCTTGAACACAACCAGGGATCTTAAAGACAGCCAGGGGTAAGTAATCCCCCTGATGTATGCTGGCAGTTGAACAGTCTTGGTCCCCTGACAGTGTTAAAAACAGCCAGGGGTAAGTAATCCCCCTGATGTATGCTGGCAGTTGAACAGTCTTGGTCCCACGACACTATATAACCCATTTTCTCCTCTTAATAGCAAAAAATACCAAATACCTTAAATATTAAAGGTAGTCATAACTCACCCATTTTCCCTCGCATAAGGACAACTCATGGTGGTGTTCACACTGCTAAGTTCACTTTAATTACTAACTTGAACACTTAGCGGATTTAACTTCTAAGTTCAGTATGGTACTTGAGTAGTTTAGTGGAGACTCAAGATGGTAGTTCCTGGCTAGCACAGTGAACAGTGTTGAACCAGCAGTGTTGAACCAGCAGTGTTGAACCAGTAGTGTTGAACCAGTAGTGTTGAACCAGTAGTGTTGAACCAGTAGTGTTGAACCAGCAGTGTTGAACCAGTAGTGTTGAACCAGCAGTGTTGAACCAGTAGTGTTGAACCAGTAGTGTTGAACCAGTAGTGTTGAACCAGTAGTGTTGAACCAGCAGTGTTGAACCAGCAGTGTTGAACCAGTAGTGTTGAACCAGTAGTGTTGAACCAGCAGTGTTGAACCAGTAGTGTTGAACCAGCAGTGTTGAACCAGTAGTGTTGAACCAGTAGTGTTGAACCAGTAGTGTTGAACCAGTAGTGTTGAACCAGTAGTGTTGAACCAGTAGTGTTGAACCAGGAGTGTTGAACCAGGAGTGTTGAACCAGTAGTGTTGAACCAGTAGTGTTGAACCAGAAGTGTTGAACCAGCAGTGTTGAACCAGTAGTGTTGAACCAGTAGTGTTGAACCAGCAGTGTTGAACCAGCAGTGTTGAACCAGCAGTGGTTGAACTAGCAGTTGAACCAGTAGTGTTGAACCAGTAGTGTTGAACCAGTAGTGTTGAACCAGGAGTGTTGAACCAGGAGTGTTGAACCAGGAGTGTTGAACCAGTAGTGTTGAACCAGTAGTGTTGAACCAGCAGTGTTGAACCAGCAGTGTTGAACCAGTAGTGTTGAACCAGTAGTGTTGAACCAGCAGTGTTGAACCAGTAGTGTTGAACCAGTAGTGTTGAACCAGTAGTGTTGAACCAGTAGTGTTGAACCAGTAGTGTTGAACCAGCAGTGTTGAACCAGCAGTGTTGAACCAGTAGTGTTGAACCAGTAGTGTTGAACCAGTAGTGTTGAACCAGCAGTGTTGAACCAGCAGTGGTTGAACTAGAAGTTGAACCAGTAGTGTTGAACCAGTAGTGTTGAACCAGCAGTGTTGAACCAGCAGTGGTTGAACTAGAAGTTGAACCAGTAGTGTTGAACTAGCAGTTGAACCAGCAGTGGTTGAACTAACAGTTGAACCAGCAGTGGGTAAGAGTGAAGGGGTGGGAGTGAGGAGCTCAGCACAACACGTGCGTCTCCTTCCTCGTCTTGCTGCACACTGACTTTCCTACACCATCACACTAGGATTACACCACCCCTGCCACACCTCCCCTGCCACACCTCCCCTGCCACACCTCCCCTGCCACACTTCCCCTGCCACACCTCCCCTGCCACACCTCCCCTGCCACACCTCCACTGCCACACCTCCCCTGCCACACCTCCCCTGCCACACCTCCCCTGCCACACCTCCCCTGCCCACACACCCCTGCCACACCTCCCCTGCCACACCTCCCCTGCCACACCACCCCTGCCACACCTCCCCTGCCACACCTCTCCTGCCACACCTCCCCTGCCACACCTCCACTGCCACACCTCCCCTGCCACACCTCCCCTGCCACACCTCCACTGCCACACCTCCCCTGCCACACCTCCACTGCCACACCTCCCCTGCCACACCTCCCCTGCCACACCTCCACTGCCACACCTTCCCTGCCACACCTCCCCTGCCACACCTCCCCTGCCACACCTCCACTGCCACACCTCCCCTGCCACACCTCCCCTGCCACACCTCCACTGCCACACCTCCCCTGCCACACCTCCCCTGCCACACCTCCCCTGCCACACCTCCCCTGCCACACCTCCCCTGCTCAGCATAACAAGGGACTTTCTACATAGTAGTATGTCACTGATGTCATCTATGATCTGTATACCTTGTACATGTACTGGTATACCTTGTACATGTACTTGTATACCTTGTATATGTACTTGTATACCTTGTAAATGTACTTGTATACCTTGTACATGTACTGGTATACCTTGTACATGTACTTGTATACCTTGTACATGTACTTGTAGACCTTGTACATATACTTGTATACCTTGTACATGTACAGGTATACCTTGTACATGTACTGGTATACCTTGTACATGTACTTGTAGACCTTGTACATGTACTTGTAGACCTTGGACATGTACTTGTATACCTTGTACATGTACTTGTATACCTTGTACATGTACTTGTATACCTTGTACATGTACTGGTATACCTTGTACATGTACTTGTATACCTTGTACATGTACTGGTATACCTTGTACATGTACTGGTATACCTTGTACATGTACTTGTATACCTTGTACATGTACTGGTATACCTTGTACATGTACTTGTATACCTTGTACATGTACTGGTATACCTTGTACATGTACTGGTATACCTTGTACATGTACTGGTAGAAACATATATATTATTATTAACAGATTGCGCGCCAATTTTCTCATTGCGCGCCATTTTTCCCGCCAATTTCCCCACTACCTGTGTTGTTTACATCTGACATTGTAGTCTCTGGGAACTTCTTGTGTTGTATTTCCTGTGTTTTTTAATTAATTTTGCAATTAAGGATGACCTGTAAGGAAGTGAAGAGTGATAATGTTGGTCAGAAGAAGAGGTTGAAGAAAATAGACGTTAAGCAGCACCTGTCTGATGAGGTTAAGAGAAGTTTACGATCTTGACGCCTCAAGGGTGGTCCTTGATGCTGGTCAGGGGCTGTTGATTCAAGGTCCTTCGAGGGTGGCTCCTTGATGGTGGTCAGGGGCTGTTGATTCAAGGTCCTTCGAGGGTGGCTCCTTGATGGTGGTCAGGGGCTGTTGATCCAAGGTCCTTCGAGGGTGGTTCCTTGATGCTGGTCAGGGGCTGTTGATCCAAGGTCCTTCGAGGGTGGTTCCTTGATGGTGGTCAGGGGCTGTTGATTCAAGGTCCTTCGAGGGTGGTTCCTTGATGCTGGTCAGGGGCTGTTGATCCAAGGTCCTTCGAGGGTGGTTCCTTGATGCTGGTCAGGGGCTGTTGATCCAAGGTCCTTCGAGGGTGGTTCCTTGATGGTGGTCAGGGGCTGTTGATTCAAGGTCCTTCGAGGGTGGTTCCTTGATGCTGGTCAGGGGCTGTTGATCCAAGGTCCTTCGAGGGTGGTTCCTTGATGCTGGTCAGGGGCTGTTGATCCAAGGTCCTTCGAGGGTGGTTCCTTGATGGTGGTCAGGGGCTGTTGATCCAAGGTCCTTCGAGGGTGGTTCCTTGATGGTGGTCAGGGGCTGTTGATCCAAGGTCCTTCGAGGGTGGTTCCTTGACGCTGGTCAGGGGCTCTTGATCTAAGGTACCTCATGGGTGGTTCCTTGACGCTGGTCAGGGGCTCTTGATCTAAGGTACCTCAAGGGTGGTTCCTTGACGCTGGTCAGGGGCTCTTGATCTAAGGTACCTCAAGGGTGGTTCCTTGACACTGGTCAGGGGCTCTTGATCTAAGGTGCCTCATGGGTGGTTCGTTGACGCTGATCAGGGGCTCTTGATCTAAGGTACCTCAAGGGTGGTTCCTTGACGCTGGTCAGGGGCTCTTGATCTAAGGTACCTCAAGGGTGGTTCCATGACGCTGGTCAGGGGCTCTTGATCTAAGGTACCTCAAGGGTGGTTCCTTGACGCTGGTCAGGGGCTCTTGATCTAAGGTACCTCATGGGTGGTTCCTTGACGCTGATCAGGGGCTCTTGATCTAAGGTACCTCAAGGGTGGTTCCTTGACGCTGGTCAGGTGCTCTTGATCTAAGGTACCTCATGGGTGGTTCCTTGACGCTGGTCAGGTGCTCTTGATCTAAGGTACCTCATGGGTGGTTCCTTGACGCTGGTCAGGGGCTCTTGATCTAAGGAATTGAATCTGTACTCCAGTTCCCTGAATTAACCCTGAATACCTTCCATCCCCTCCCCTCCACAGGCGCTGTATAAAATCCTACGGGTTCAGCGCTCCCCCATGAGCATCTACGATCTCGACTATTGTGAAGGAGAGAGCGGCTATTAAAGTAGCTAATGTTGCTAAGGGAATTGCAATGTTAACCCAGCAGAGGCCTCAAGTGCTGGGAGAGGTGGAGAGACTGTTGCATGTGTTGTTGAATCAGATGCAACTTGATCAATTAGACACATGTGGCAGGCGATCACATGAGCGGAAGCCAGGAAAATACCCAGTAATTTGTGGCAGAATTGCCCTTCTACGAGTCCAGAACGTGATGGATTTAAAGCCAGTAAGATTTTGTTCGGATTTTTAACCCTGGAGGGTCAGCCATCCAGGATAGCCTCATCGAGGACTGTCTTATTTCCATTGTGATCCTCAATCTTGTCCCCCCAGAATGCCACCTATACCAGTCCTCTAACACCCAGGTACCTACTTACTGCTAGGTGAGCAGGACAACAGGTGTAACGAAATGCGTCGAAATGCTTCCACCCCGCCGAGAATCGAACCCGAGCCCTCCATGTGTGAAGCGAGAACTTTGCCAGCCAGGCCAGAGGGCTTGGCTTTATAGAAGTCTGATTCATAGTGTGGTAAGGCATGGAGAGGCTGTTACTTCTGACGCAGCTGCTGCAGAAGCTTTGTTCAAGGATTTCTCAGTGTTATTCAAGGTTATCTCAGTGTTATTCAAGGTTATCTCAGTGTTATTCAAGGTTATCTCAGTGTTATTCAAGGTTATCTCAGTGTTATTCAAGGTTTTCTCAGTGTTATTCAAGGTTATCTCAGTGTTATTCAAGGTTATCTCAGTGTTATTCAAGGTTATCTCAGTGTTATTCAAGGTTATCTCAGTGTTATTCAAGGTTTTCTCAGTGTTATTCAAGGTTTTCTCAGTGTTATTCAAGGTTATCTCAGTGTTATTCAAGGTTATCTCAGTGTTATTCAAGGTTATCTCCGTTATTCAAGGTTATCTCAGTGTTATTCAAGGTTATCTCAGTGTTATTCAAGGTTATCTCAGTGTTATTCAAGGTTATCTCAGTGTTATTCAAGGTTATCTCAGTGTTATTCAAGGTTATCTCGGTGTTATTCAAGGTTATCTCAGTGTTATTCAAGGTTATCTCAGTGTTATTCAAGGTTATCTCAGTGTTATTCAAGGTTATCTCAGTGTTATTCAAGGTTACCTCAGTGTTATTCAAGGTTATCTCAGTGTTATTCAAGGTTATCTCAGTGTTATTCAAGGTTTTCTCAGTGTTATTCAAGGTTATCTCAGTGTTATTCAAGGTTATCTCAGTGTTATTCAAGGTTATCTCAGTGTTATTCAAGGTTATCTCAGTGTTATTCAAGGTTATCTCAGTGTTATTCAAGGTTTTCTCAGTGTTATTCAAGGTTATCTCAGTGTTATTCAATATTTTTACCTTTAGTTTACTCTTACACTGTGCATTCTATGTTATAATTAACTATTCTCGTGCTTAAAAATCTTAAAATAAAAATATTTACATACAGGTCGTAGGGATCTGGAACGGATTAATCGTATTTACATACAATCCAATGGGGAAATTAGATTCGGGTCTAGAGCAGAATTTTGGAACGAATTATGGTCGTAACCAGAGGCTCCACTGTACCTTGTACGTATACTGGTACAAATATATTTTTATTATTATTTACCACGTCTGGTTGTAGTGTCTAGGGAGCCTAGTGACCCCTGGTCTTCAGGATAGGTGCAATTTACTAGGTGCGATTTCCGGTACAGGTACTCAAATTATCACCCATATTATGTGTAAATCACCTAGCTAGTATGACTCAAAAATGTCAGTGACTTATTTCTTTCCTCCTGAAGTGATGTTGAACAGCACTACTAGTGATGCTGAACAATACTAGTGATGCTGAACAATAATGATGCTGAACAATACTAGTGATGCTGAACAATACTAGTGATGCTGAACAATACTAGATGCTGAACAATACTAGTGATGCTGAACAATACTAGTGATGCTGAACAGTACTAGTGATGCTGAACAATACTAGTGATGCTGAACAATACTAGTGATGCTGAACAGTACTAGTGATGCTGAACAATAATAGTGATGCTGAACAATACTAGTGATGCTGAACAATACTAGTGATGCTGAACAGTACTAGTGATGCTGAACAGTACTAGTGATGCTGAACAATACTAGTGATGCTGAACAGTACTAGTGATGCTGAACAATACTAGTGATGCTGAACAATACTAGTGATGCTGAACAGTACTAGTGATGCTGAACAGTACTAGTGATGCTGAACAATACTAGTGATGCTGAACAGTACTAGTGATGCTGAACAATAGTAGTGATGCTGAACAATACTAGTGATGCTGAAAAATACTAGTGATGCTGAACAGTACTAGTGATGCTGAACAATACTAGTGATGCTGAACAATACTAGTGATGCTGAACAGTACTAGTGATGCTGAACAATACTAGTGATGCTGAACAGTACTAGTGATGCTGAACAATACTAGTGATGCTGAGCAGTACTAGTGATGCTGAACAATACTAGTGATGCTGAACAGTAC